>JBBPRK010000465.1:0-22788 GCA_038093075.1 Boletus patriciae | reverse complement strand
TCGACCTCGGCCGTCGCGCCCGCGAGGGCGTCCAAGTGGTCTGTGCCCCCCCCACCCCCGTCTCGTTCACGCTCACATGACACCCCCCACAGCTCATCCCACACGCCGACGTCGTCTTTCTCGCCACCACCACCTTTGCCGCGCTCGCTGCGCCCCAAACAGGGCAACCAGGGCAACCAGGCGCCGCCCCAGCTACGCCCGCCAGCCCCCGCGCGCTCCTGCTCTCCCTCGCGCGCCACGCACCCGCGCACGCCCTCCTCGTGCTCAACGCCGGCCGCGACGGCGCCGCCCTCCTCAGCCTCCCCACCAGCGAGTACCTCCAAAGCTCGGGCTGGTCCCCCACGCGTCCCAATCCCAACGCCCACGCCAACCACGCCCACGGTAACGGCAACGGTAATCGCGGCGCCTCGAACGGGACGCGGGACGGCGTCGAGAGCGTACGCTCGGGCTCGGATTTCTGGGCGGGGGGCCCGGCGGACGGGTCGTTTACGTCGCGCGGGAGTGCGTATACGCAGCGGGGGAGTGCGGGTGTGGGTGTGGGTGCGGGTGCGGGTGCGAGTGCGTCTGCGTCTGGGCGGTTGCATCGTCGGTTACCGAGCGGCGAGTCGTTTCATCCGATGGACGACGACGATGATGATGATGACGAAGAGGAGGAGGAGCAGGGTGGTGAGCATGCGGGTGGAGATGCAGATGGCGATGGCGATGGCGATGGAGATGGACGAGAGACACCACAACCAGAGGAACGCGTGCAAGAGGAGGAGGAGCTGGACGAGGAAGGGGCGCACGCGGCGTTTGTAGCGGGCATGATATGGGCGCTGAGCAGACGCGTGTTGCCTGGCCCGCCGTACGCCCCGGGGCCTGGACCCGACGGGCCCGAGGCCAAGGCGAAAGACGGCGCTGCTGATCTGGGTATTCGGTGGCGGCTGGACGAGTGTTTGAGGTGCGTTTCTTTTGGGTTTGTTCTGGGACGAACGGCTGACGAGGGACTAGGTTCGCGACCGAGCTGGCGTGCCGGAAGGCGCACAGCCGGGCTGACGACGTCGGTGCGACCAGCGTCACGTCGTCTTCTGGACATGTCAAGGAACGCGGCGAGTGGGATGGACTCGGAGAGGCGATGCGGATGGCGGGGTGGTTCGATTGAGGTTTGACGATCCATGCAACGACACGCGATACCCCCACACACGATGCTTTCGATGGCGATCTAGATGCTCGCATACCACCCACGACGGATCATAATACTTGTTTCATTGACCCACGTTCAAAATAGTACACGAGATACATGCTAGACTCTTTTTTTTTTGTCTCGACGCGCAACCGTTCTTTAAACGCGAGCTCCGTACACGTCTTTGGGCTCGACGCCAGCTTGACCCTTGCGCGCGTTGGCCTGTGCCCATCTGGGGGAGACGATCAGCACGTGCAACCCCTAGCGATGGATCACGTACTTTTTGATTCGGATGCTCTCGATTTGGATGAAGCCGGTCGTGTCGGTCGGCTCGAACCCGCCGAGTTCGTCCATGGACGACTGGCGCTCGTCATACAGACCCTGTAGTCACGTCAGACGACGCGCGGTACGACACGACAGGGGCTCTCACCTCGTCCGAGTACCGTCCCTCGACGATCACGTTCCCCTTGATCAACTTCAACCGAACGACCCCGTTCACGGTCCTCTGACTCGCCGGAATAGCGCTCGTCAAAAACTCGCGCTCCGGGGTGAAAAAGTGGCCATTGTACAAAATCCGCCCGAGCTCGATCGTCACGAACTGGTCGCGGAGCGCACGCACGTTGCGATCGAGGGTGAGCCCTTCGAGATCGACGTGCGCGACGCGGAGGATGGTCGCGGCGGGGGACTCGTAGCAGCCGCGGGACTTGACGCCGATGAAGCGGTTCTCGACGATGTCGATGCGGCCGATGCCGTGTTTGCGCGCGAGGGCGTTGAGCTCGTTGAATATCTCGACGGCGTCCGTGTGCGTCCCGCCGGCGGTGGTGACTTTGACGGGGAGACCGGCTTTGAACTCGATGGTGAGGAGGTCGGGGGCGGAGGGGGCGTTTTCGATGGATTGGGTGAGCTTCCACATGTCGACGGGAGGGGTCGTGTTGGGGTCTTCGAGGATGCCTGCTTCGTAGGAGATGTGGAAGAGGTTTTCGTCCGTCGACCAGGGCTTGGAGGCGGTTTGTTGGACGGGAATGGACTTTTCGGCGGCGTACGCGAGGAGAGCTTGACGGCCGGCGAAACGGTTGTAAAACTCTGCGAGGGGTGTTGGTTTCAGAGATGGTGGGCGGTGTGAGTGAACGTACCAGGGAGACGCCATGGGGCGATGACTTTGATGTCTGGGTTGAGACCGTAAAAGGCGAGCTCGAAACGGACCTGGTCGTTTCCTTTGCCGGTGCAACCGTGTGCGACGTAGCTGGGTGGACGGATCGGTGAGGAATCGCATAGAGGAGGACTGGTGGTGCTTACTCGCATCCTTCCCTCGCTGCGACGGAAATCATGCCACGGGCAATGACTGGGCGGGCAAGCGAGGTGCCGAGGAGGTATACATTCTGTGTGTGGACGATCTATCAGATCGCGATGGGCGTCGGTGCAGGGAACCCAAACCTCGTAGATGCAGTTGGCTTGTACGGCAGGATAGATCAATTCGGTGACGAATTCGCGTCTCAAGTCCTTTTGCATGTCTGAGTACGACGCCGTTCAGGGAACAAGGCAATCAAGTTACCTCTTTGAAGAACTTTGTAGCCCCGGACGCCAACGCCTTTTTCTCGGCAGCGTCAAAGTCCTGTGTACGTAGACGTGAGCGTGTGGGGGGCTATGAGGGGCGATGTACTTGCCTCTTCTTGACCGACGTCAGCGAGGTAGGCGTATACCTGGTATCCCTGCTCGACGAGCCATGCGAGGATGCAAGAGGTATCTGTCGGTCTGTGGATCAGGCTACAACGCGATGAAGGATGGCGAGATCGGACGCACCAAGTCCACCAGAGTACGCCAACAAGACGCGGCCTGATTTCGTGGATGCCATGTTTTTGAACGACGAGGGTGAAGGTCCTGGTGGTGGAAGCGAAGAGGCGAACCGATCGACTAGCGAGATGAGTCGGACGGTATAAAAAGGACCAAATTAGTCCGAAGGTCCCGATCGGGATTGCAGCGAAAACGTACTAGTCCTGATTCTTGATTTCATGATCTCGTCGAAGCTACGTCTCCATGAGAACATTCCAGCCTCGACTCTCGGGTGGAACATGCATGCTCGGACTGCATACGCTCTTTGCTCTCTACTTGGGCTTATCACAAGTTCACTTTGGGCGTGATTCTGGCGTTGGATCATAGTTTCTTCGTGCAACTATTGGTGTGGTACTACTCTTGCGGCGAGCACCATGACTGGCACCTGCGCAAAGCCGCGTTATGCACACTGTGTGTGTGGTTGTGGAAGAATGGAAGCGATCACATCCACTTTTGGTCGTTCGTCTCGCCGACGTAACTCACGGATGGGAAGCAGCGTGCCACGAATTCCCACACCCCGTCTAAAACCCGCTCTCAGCAGCCGCGAACACCTCTGGGAGCACCACTGTCTTATTGTTCAATGCGAAACGTGATCGTTTGATTTGTTAGTATGCTATTGACCTGTTAGGCGTTTCCGCTTGCGTTTCCGAACCGAGGCTGTCTGGTATAAGCTTCGTCTTTTAATTTCTTTTGGTGGGAGGTCACGTTCATTGTATTCGCATACTTGAGGTTTCATAGTACACGCTTGGTTTTTCACGTTGTCACTATAGAGAGGATACATTGCCCTCACGTTTATTCGGATGTCTGAGATATAGGGGACATCCAAAAGCAGAACGGCACCTCGGGCCGGGTGGTGTTTACCAACGGCTTTGGAAACAAACAACCGCCTAATCTGATCGAGCGACGCGGCCATGGTTCGCGCCAGGACGAAGCAGAGGAAATCTGCCCGTAACATAACAGCCTCAGAAAAAACCTCAGCATCATCGCCGTCCATCTCGTCGCTACTCTCGAAAGCACAGGACCTCATCGTCCAGTGTGATTATCCCCTCGCCCGCAAATTCACCGAGCGCGTACTCGCCAGAGAGGATGCCACGTCCGCAGAAAATAGCCAGGCCAGGGAGATGCTCGCCGTCGTCCTTTTGGAAATTGGGGACGTCGATGGTGCAAAGGATGTACGTCGACATTTCCGAGTCGCGCTGGCCACCGAGATCCACTGAGACCATGCACTAGATCTTCCTTTCCCTCGTACCCCCTCACCCGGAGGCTCCGTCGCCCCCGCCACCGTCTGCGTATCTGTACCTCGCACAGCTCACGGACGACGACCCGCATGCTGCCCTCGCACACTACCAATCCGCGATCGATCTTCTTCAGACCCAGCTCAAAGGAAAATCCATCTCGACCGGAAACGCATCCGAGGAGGACGACGCCGAGATCAAGGGTAACATCGTCCGCGCCTATCTCGGCATGGTAGAAATATGGATGGATCCAGAGTACGATCTATGGCAAGCATCCCCTTCTCTCTCTCTCTCTCTTCGATCATCAACCCATCGCTTACGCGTCATCTCTCGTCGGTAGCGTCGACCCAACCGCCTCGAGCACGTGCGATTCCCTCCTCTCCCTCGCACTCCGGATCGATCCGCAAAGCCTGGAAGCGCTCCAGACGCTCGCCAGCGTCCGTCTCTCGCAGGAAAAACCAGAAGAGGCGCTGATCGCTCTCCGGACGTTCCCACCGCCTCCCGCACAAGACGACGCGACGACCACGGCCGACCCACGGCCCCATGCGCTCCTCTTGCTCGACGCGCTACCCATCCAGACGCGCGTCGCGCGTGCAAAGCTGCTCTTGGAGTGCGGTGCTCACCCGGATGCGCTATCCCTCCTCGAAGGCGTGCTCGCCGCCGACGATGCCAACATCGAGGGGTGGTACCTCATGGGCTGGACCTGGTGGTTATTGGCCGAGCGTAAAAAAGAAGGAGACGTCGCTGCCACCGTCGGACTGGGCGAGGACGGGCGAGAGTTGGAATGGCAGGATATGGCGAGGGACGCTCAGGATTGTTTGGAAACCTGTCAGACGGTGGGTGGGATCTCCCCTTTTGTCGCGGCAGTGGTATTGACGTGTTGCGGCCCCTCGTAGCTGCACGCTTCTCAGGGTCATTCAGACTTGCCACTACTTGAGCACGTCAAGGAACTTGTCGGAGTTCTGGATGCACTTGGCATCCAGTCTTCCCCGGTAGAAGAAGAGGATGGGAATGATGAGGAGTGGGAAGGGGTCAGCGACCAGGACGAAGACGACGACATGGAAATGACATGAGTTTATCATGTTGCACTAAAAAGTATCTTAATGGGCGTCTCCAAGCAAGTTTTCGATAAATGCTTCTAATACCAGTCTTTGGACATCGCTTGGATACGTGGCTGAAGGATATGGCGAAAGACTAAGTGGTGCATGTAATGGAGTACGACGAACTGAAGGGACTATGAATGAATGAAATTTGAATGAGTGACACAGGCGATGCGGGGGCAGGAGGCAGCGCGAAGCGCTGTCCAGCTCCATGAACCGTCCCGGGGCTGTAGGTGAGCTGCGAGGGCGGGTGGGGACTCGCCTCGCAGGACAAGCGAGGGGTTCGATGGAACCCATGAGTGAGCGAGGAGGGGGAGGCCCAGCGCAAGGGAGGACGACCTGGGAGTGGTGGGAGGGTGAAAACCTGACGATGAGAGTCTCCAAGTCCACACACTTCCAAGGGGTGGGCAGAGAAACAAGAGCGGCGAGTGATACAGTGGCAGCGTACTAGGTAAGATTGATCGTGATGACCTGGGGTCCCAATGCTAGTCCGTTCCTGGGCCTGACAAGGTGGATGCCATCCCCTCGCGCCATTAGAATGCGACTTTACCCCAGGAGGACTGTCTTCTACCAAACCTTGGTCCATCCAGTGTCGCATTACAGAGCTGATATGGGGAAATTCGTAACTCTGCATGGCGGGTAGGTACCCAGAAGCCTCAAGTTGGAATACCCAGGAAAAATGGAAACACGTGTAGACCCACGGTCTCACTCGGACAAGGGCGGAACCTAAGGAACGTATGGACAAAATGTGGGCGTCCATACAAGCAAGTAGGTCGCTATATAAGTAGTGTAATGGAATGGTGGTGGAATGGTGGTCAGAATGGTGATCGGGATGTGGCGACCAATGGCGTTAGTCCGTCGTGCGCCGTTATCGGTGTGGCTTACAACACGTTACTGGCACCTTTCGACCAATCAGTTTGGCACATCAATAGGAATTAAGGCGTCGACTATGTACTGAAGCTTTGTGAAATCCTCCAGACGGTCAGGGCTTCAGCTTTTACTTGAACACAGCTGCGCAGCCCCACTCGCTCATCTGATTCGTCAAATCCGTCAGCAAAATCCAGTGCAGCCATGCAACTCCCTGAGGGTCGACCACAGGAGGATAGCGACCTCGAGGTACGCAGTCTTCATCTCGTCAACATGACGTCCGACTTACTCTAAACATGCAGCCGTCCAACGATGTTCTAAAGGATTGGGAGGATTTCTCAGATGCCGAGCAAGTCTCTCGGCGCGAGGTCATGAGTTCCAGCACGAGCGGCTCTCAAACAGGAAGCACCGTCCCCCTACGCAAAAATCGACGAGTACAAACTGAAACCACATCCCGCGCCTCTCCAACTCCGTCTGGGGGTCGTCCTGTCAAGGGGCGTAGGCAAGAGGAACCCCAGAAAGCCTTCACAGATGGTGTTCGCTTTATCGTGTCATATGCCTTTTATGTCCTGAAAGGCTCGATCGAGAAAATGCGGAGACCACTCTCGTGGTTTGTCTTTCTATACATGTTTGCGTGGATGGTATCGCGCATGACGTCTACAATCCGGACGGCATTCTCTCCTGTGTGCATCATCCCGGGAATATCGAAGAGCGTGTTGTGTGTCCCCGTTACTCCAGTTCCTTCCGTGGACTTTGAACAACTCGTCAACATACAGGAATCTACCTTTGAGAAACTGGTCGGGGAATCAGCGGGCGGTTTGCAATTGTCCATCAAAGTTTTGAGGGCAGAGATGGCAACTCGGGATCTCTCGCTGCTGGTACGCTACAGCATCGACCTCAAGTCCAAAGACGATATTGCAGATATACTTCGTACCATAAGTAGGGACGCAAAGAGAACTGGCCAAGGGTTGAGCCTACTAAATGCAAAAGTCGTTGGTGCTATCGATGAGTGCGTGATTCTCTGTCCTTCTGGTTATAGAGAATGGCTCCGGATCCACTAATTCTTATGCAGGGTGATGGCGCTGAATAATTACGCAATGGCCACCATCGAGGGTGCATACAAGAATGCACCCTCGTGGCTGCTTCAGGCCGTTTCCCCATTTAACCTAGGGCCCTCTGCTGAAGAAATTATCGCCGAGGCATTCACCCTTGCGATGGACGAATCGGAACGGGCCACAGAGAAGCTCATACTCGAAGCCGAAGTTTCCTGGCAGAATCTTGAACAGCTGGATGCGGACATTGGGACGCTGAATGATATGTTTATTCGGGAAGACAAATACACTACCGTTGAGAGGAACAAGCTCGGTGAGGAACTCTGGACGAAATTGGGCCGCAAGAAAAAGGCTGTAGGAGACTATGGTGACCGTCTAGCGCTGCTCAATGACCTCGGGGAATATAGAGAACAGGCCGCTGCGCACGTCAAGGCTGTGTTGCACGCGCTGCACGCGATGAACTATGATCTAGAGGTCCTACGGCTTGGAAGCAAGTTGCCACGCCATGTCCACGTGGAGAGTATACGACATGGATTGGAGAGGCTCCAAAAGGGTCGGACGTCGTCGTGAGGGCGAGGGACACATGACAAAATAGCCAGGAGGTTACTGAATGGTGGTTCCAAGTGGAAAGGTGTAAATTTCTGCCCGTTCACAAGTCTGCGGACGTAATTCTGTAGCAAAGATACTAGCGAAGAAAAAAGATCGAACGTAGCCCTCGCGACGAACCGGCAGAGAGAAGGAGGAGCGGGAATGATTAATGATTGTTCGCTGTAAGACTAGGCACGCCACGTTGAAAACAATCGGACGACTCGGATGACATACCAGCGGGTCCTGTCATTTCTTCATCCATTATGTCCACCACCATATGAACGTGAGTATTGCGCTGGTGTTCTTCGATGCCCTGTCGACGTAGACGCGCGGCGCTTGATGGAACAGGCCGCTCTGGTTGGTTCGTGGTCGAGAGCGTGAACGCGAGTATGGTGAGAGGGGGGTTTGAAGAGGAGAGGCGGCTCCCTTCAAATAACTGGTTGCTGTCACCACTCCATCAACCGAAGAACTTCAGAAACCGGAACTTGGGTCAGTCATACAAGGAACAGTGCCATTGCCAGTCGTAGGTATCGGTACATACCAATATCATGACATTGGACTGTCTTCCCACTGCGACCTTCCTTCGAGAAATAATGCGCCACCGTCTGGCCATGCGATACTTTCCCCTCGTTTCCCTCGTTTCCAATTGGTCAAGGTATGCGAAAGCGCTTGGAGAGGCGATGTCTAGGTCTTGGATACGAGCGCTGTGTCTCTGACTGCACGAGCCTGGTACTTTCAAGTTCGGGGTACTGAGTTGATTTCCAGGAAAATGGCCGGAGAAGCAAGCGAGCATTGGCGTATCAATTTCCCTTCAAAGGGCGATTGCGAGTTGAGCTTGTCCCGGAACTACTTTGGAACCTAGCTATCCTGTTTGGAAATCACCGTGGCAGGTGTCTCTGGCCTGTCTCAGTCGTAGGATTTTGCAAGGACTGAGGAAAGAAAAGAAGTGTTGGATTACCTCTACAAGGAGGTTCATGCATTAGAGCGCTCGGAGTAACTTAACAGAGCACATTGCACACCACTTGCCAAATACATTCTGGACATGCGGCACGCGCGTTGTCAAATCGAACCGTTGAGTCAGACGGTCAGCTTTTACTCAACTGCTTTCGGCAAAACTCAGTGCAGCCATGCAACTCCCTGAGGGTCGACCACGGGGGAACAGCGACCTCGAGGTACAGTCTTCATCTCGTCAACATGACATCCGACTTACCCTAAACTTGCAGCCGTCCAACGATGTAGAGGACTGGGAGGATTTCTCAGATACTGAGCAAGTATCTCAACGCGAGGTCATGAGTTCCAGTACGAGCGGTTCTCAAACAGCAAGCACCATCTCCCTACGCAAGAAGCGACGAGTACAAACTAAAACCACATTCCTCGCCTCTCCAACTCCGTCTGGGGGTCGTTCTATCAAGGGGCGCAAGAAAGCCCCCATTGTGAGGCAAGAGGAACTCCAGGAAGCCTTCACAGATGGTGTTCGCTTCACCGCGTCATATGCCTTTGACGTCCTGAAAGGCTCAATCGAGAAAATGCGGAGACCACTCTCGTGGTTTGTCTTTCTATACATGTTTGCGTGGATGGTATCGCGCATGACGTCTACAATCCGGACGGCATTCTCTCCTATGTGCATCATCCCGGGAATATCGAAGAGCATGTTATGTGTCCCGATTACTCCAGTGCCTTCCGTGGATTTTGAAAAACTCGTCAACATACAGGGATCTACCTTTGAGCAACTGGTCGGGGAATCGGCAGGCGGTTCGCAGTTATCCATTGAGGTTCTGAGGACAGAGATGGCAACTCAGGATCTCTCTCTCCTGGTACGCTACAGCGACCTCAAGTCCAAAGACGATATTGCAGATAAGCTTCGTGCGATGGGTATGGACGCGAAGAAAACTGGCCGGGGGTTGAGTAAACTAAATGCAAAAGTCGTTGGTGCTATTGATGAGTGCGTGGTTCTGTCCTTTTGTTATAGACAATGGCTCCACTAACCCTTATGCAGGGTGATGGCGCTGAATAATTACGCAATGGCCACCATTGAGGGTGCACACAAGAAGGCACCCTCGCGGTTGCTTCAGGCCGTTTCCCCATTTAACCTAGGGCCCTCTGCTGAAGAAATTATCGCCGAGGCATTCACCCTTGCAATGGACGAATCGGAACGGGCCATAGAGAAGCTCATACTCGAAGCCGAAGTTTCCTGGCAGAACCTTGAACAATTGGATGCGGACATTGGGACGCTGCATGGGATGATCACTCGGGAAGACAAATACACTACTGTTGAGAGGGACAAGCTCCTCGGTGAACTCTGGACGAGATTGGGAGGCAATAGGAAGGCTGTACGAGACAATGGTGACCGTCTAGCGTTGCTCAATGACCTCGGGAATTATAGAAAGCAGGCGGTTGCGCACGTCAAGGCTGCACTGCGCGCGCTGCACGCGATGAGCGATGATCTAGAAGTCCTACGGGAGAGGGTGGCTGCTCCTGGCCTACTTGAGGGCAAGTTACCACTTCATGTTCACATGGAGAGTATACGGAGTGGATTGGAGAGGCTACAGGAGGGTCGGACGACATCGCGAGGGCGAGGGATAGATGAGGAAACAATCAGGATGTTACTGCACGGTGGTTCCGAGTGAAAAGGTGTAGATTTACGCTCGTTCACAAGTCTGCGGAATTGCCTCGCAGTACGGGAATGTTTCTCAATCAACCACGGCTATCAATTGAGACGTCCGAGTCCGGTCCGGGTCTAGTCCATTGTGGGAACGGTGCCAGTTCGGCTAAGTCGCGCCTTATTGTGCTGCATAACAAAAAGGGAGACCACGTGAAACACCACACTCGAATTGAGAGACAATAAGTAGGCTACAGTATGCTCATACCTGGGTGACATCGACACCTAGGTCGCGTACCCGACTCTCAGCCTCCTGCCCACTGCCTGTTTGACATGTACCACTCTCGCGTATGTATCGCGATTTTGTCTGTTGGTCTAATGTCTTACCTTCACGCTAGGCTCAGTGGTCAATAGATGCGCCGGTGGCTCCAGATGTCAGTGTTGCAACGTCATCTCTAGATGCTCTTCACTCACGCAGACTTTAGTCTTGGAAAAGGGCCGTCTACAAACGTGCACCAAGACACTTCCATGTAAAAGTACTTCCTCCAGAAAAGCATGGTCGGTTCCTCCATACGTCATTCACTATCGACTATCATGGGGCTAACGTCCCCTCATAGACAACAGCTACAGTTACGGTCTCCGAATTTATCCGATAAAGGACGATAATGCCTCGATGGCTTCGTCCCGCGGATCCATCGCTTCTATTAACGAGTACGATATCTGGCGGAAATGGGAGGATTGCTTGTGCTTTCAAGACGCTCTTGAGATGGAATACTCTCGCGCGGCAAGAGAAAAGCGTAATCGCCTTGCCGCCGGCAAAGGTGTCAAGAAAAACGGAATATATATTCACAGTGATCAAGCTGCCTCCTGGGAGTCTCTCCCTTTCGGTCCAAACCCCAATGACATTGCTCGTGACATACACGAGTATATACCAAAGCTCTCGAAGAAGGGCACTCTCTTTCGTGCGGGCCAGGAAACCGTTGACCAACGATTTGAGGACTTCCGGTTGATGATGCAAGCCCTGCTGCAAGACGACTTGCCAACACTCATCAAAGAGATCAAAGCTACACCTACCTTCACCGACTTTTTTGGTGTCTGGAGGAGAGATCTTGATCTGGCGCGGAAAGCAGACTCTCCAAAGAAGCCTACTGCTGACCGGCCCCGTCTTTCCCTATCATTCAACATGCTTTCTGCCTTCCCAGTTTCATCCTCCAAGTCGTCATCTCCAGCCAAAGGAAAGGCACCAGAAATAGCACAAGTACCCTTTCGAACTTCTACTCACTCGGATTCGTCGTCCTCGGAAGACTCTGTTGAACCACCGAGACCGAGCAGATTGATGGATCGAAGGCAGGAGATTCGCTCCATGAGGTCCAGAGGTTCATCCTCCGACTCTCTTTCTTCGTCATCTTCGCCCTCGACACCTGTTACCATGCCTCACCATCTCCCTCCCGCTTCTCGGCAACCTGTCATCACGCCGCAAGAGCTGTCGATCAGATTTGGACATAACCCCCACGTCCATGTCCTCAATGGTGAACGACGTTCGTCTCTTCTGGAATCACTCCCAGAAGATTGTGAACTCTCTTCCCCGCCGAAATCAGATCTAGATGGGGCTTTGTCGCGGGGACGGTCCGGATCTACTACTAGTATGATAAATCGCAACGCCAGGATCTATGTCCCTTCACCATCCAGTTCTCTGCGATCCTCTGAGCCACCCTCTGAGCCATCATGTAAGTAGTGCCACTCTTTCTCGATTACGATATTAACCATCCCTCCAGCGCGCCACTCAAGAATCTCCTTGCAATCAACGCACTCCTCGGCGACTTTGGGGGTTGCTTCCTATCTGGACGAGCTCGATGTGGATTATTGTTTGCCAAGCCCTACCCCGGGGCCTCGGTTCCGGCCTAGGGCCTCTGTATCCAGTTTGGCGTCATTAGTGACCAATTCCTCTGTCGATGCCGTGATTCCACGCAGTGAGCGACCTTCGAGGTCGTCAGCAAACGACGCGCGACGACCACTCTCGCTTCCGGAGGAACCCTACGAACCATGGTCCGAAGATGGTTCTCAATCTGAGGTTCAAGGAGAGATCGATATCCTCGATGGCTACTTCTGTGGTACGCGTGCTATTATGTCGTAACATCATGGATGATATTGACCACTTTCCAGATTTGATCGGACCGTACGATCAGACCCCAGATGGCTTCCCCGAGACACCGACTGTGGACGAGACGATGTATCGTTTCTCACAGGCGCAATCCAGCTCCACCATCAGCTCGTATTCGGACCGTCGCTCCTCCTTGACGACCGTGACCTCGATATCGAGCGGCTCGACGTCATCCAGCGACAACCACATGACGCTGTCGATCAAGGCCATGCATGAGGACAATATCGTCATGCTCCGCCTGCCTCGCTACATCGCGTTCGACGAACTGCGTCGAAAGATTTACGATAAATTCATCCAGACCGACAAGTCAACCATTTGCGAATCGTTCGCGATGGCCGTCGTGGAGCAGCCCCCTGCCGAAAGGGCGGAGAACGGGCGATCGCGTGCGGGCTCTTTGTCGTCTCTCGGATCCGCTCGTGCCAAGGGAGCCGCTCTTCATTTCATTTCGTCACAGGATGAGTGGAATGACGTGTGCAACCACGGCGGCAAGATTGTTTTGCGGATCATCGGGAGCCGGGAGTGAAGTGATTATCTATACCTGATCATGCATACCCTTCGTTCGTCGCTGGCCTGTCCACCGCTAATTGCCCATTCGTTTGTTCTTGTGGCACAGGCTACAGTATTTGTTTCACGTTCCGCCTATTTGCTGGACAGATACCATTCGTTCATTCTCCAATCACTCACTGTGATACCCCCGCGTTCGTTGTACTTTAATTTCGCGCGTAAATTGGCGCCATTGGCATTTGGCATTTTACCTGTCCTTACTTTTGCGACGAAGTCCCGCACTTTTGTGTTTCTTTGGGTCTCGTGATACTTTAGGATTTATGTAGGGCGTTAAGCTAGCTCTGTCGTATCGGTAGGATAGGTGGTTATTACAGGAATACAGCGTGTTTTCACGACCTCATGGTCACGCACCCACAGCTGTCTGAGGTGATGGTGGTGCTACTGCGGGTTTGGGTGCCACCACAGACGGCGCACCTACCGACAACGGTGTTCGCGTCCAATCGGGCAGCATACATCTCGGCCTCTGTTCTGGCGACACGGGCGGTGCAGATTCCATCGCATCGTCGTCGTCGTCTTGAGACGGGAACGCTTCGTCCCACTTTTCTCTCGAGACCTCTACCCCGCCTGTTTTGAGTGCACTGCACGACAGAAGGCCCAGTGAGTACGACGCATAAACCTGCCCGGAAGACGTCGTGGTGACTTACCCAGCCAACGACCCTCCCACCCAGGCCATCGACGCAGGGGAGAATGCAGGCGCCTTGCCTGCGTTTGCAGTCGCGCGCGGTGACGACGACGGCTGTGGTACGGTGTTATTGAGGATCGCGATGTGAGGGACGAGCGGACGGAGTGCAGCATAGCGGTCGTACGCAGGTGGGGGCGACCTTCCTGACCGCGTCGGTCCCTTGCGTGGCCGCGACGCCGTCGATCCGATGGCACGCAGCAATTCAGCGTGAAGCCGCGGGATAAAGCCCGGTAGCATCGCCGTGCCGCCCGTGACGAGAATGGAGGACACGAGCGTCTTCCGGAGGTCGACCGGTACCTGTGGGGACTCAGCGTTCAGGACGGCGCACGTGTGACGAGCTATGCGGGGAGAATGACCTTGAGAAGCGCTTCGAGGAGGACTTCGGCGACGCTGCTTTCATCGACGTCGCCGCCTTCAAACAAGACTTCGGCTGCACGCTCGCGGATCCAACCTGGGATGATCAGAGTACCTCTTCCCGTGCCCAACTGTTGTGACGCGGGTGGCACGACGCGGAGCTGGATATCCGTCGCGGTCGAGTGCCTCGTATACATGTTGGCGAGCACCTGGAGATGACCCTCTCTGCCACCCGATTCGGACTGTCGAGGGTGTGAGATCACTTCAAACTCGGACGAAGCGTGCTGGGAAGAGCTGATACTCTCCATCCCCTCCGATACCCGTGAAAATTCTGATTCCGACATGGCAGCATCGCTGGAGGGAGGGAATTCTGATTCTGAGGCAGGTGCTGGAGAGGAGGAACGCATCGTGTCACCCTTTATTTCGAGTGCAGTGCTTACGAAGCAACAACGTGTTTTGATGTCTTCGACGAGTGCATCTGTTAGAATCTCTTGTGGCACGCGGCCGGTCCTACTTGATAGAGGGGTGTTCATATTGCTGAGACTTGATGGAGGGGGTAAGTATGTCCCAAAGAGGAGGAGAAGTGCACGGAGGTGGGAAGTAAACCGTGAGCCGGCTAATGGTGTTGTTCGGAGGTGGGGAAACATAGGTCGAGCAGCGAATATCTGTGATAGTTGTTGTTAGTCTAACGAAAGTGTCAGAGAGGTTTAACAAACGGGAAGTGCGGTAGATTCGAGGTGACCACAATCGATAACAAGGCCCGTTATGCGACCGACACAAAGGAGGGAAAGCAGATGACTCGAGGCAAACGATACCGAAGGAACCTTGCTAGTTGTTCAATAAACTACCAAGATACGACGCAACAGGAAATACCTGTAGGTTTCCGAATAAAACATTGGCAAATATGTCCTTGATGTACAGCGGAAGCAACGGATGCTCGACGAGGATGATCTTGCGCGACTTGGGGTCCGTAAGCAGTGACCTAACATAGACCTTTATCAAATTGGGGAGGACTGGATTCAGGCTAGTAACGCTCACCCGTGGAACACGGAACGCATGCACCTTTCGATGTTAATCTCGAGCATCCTGTCTTCCTCGGCTCTTGCTGACGGATCGGTCGCACGACTCCAGTTCCACAAGGATTCAGAACTGCCTGCATCGGCATAGAAGACGTCTCTTGGCTTTCCTTCTCCACTGAAACCGACCTTCCAGATACGCGACCCTGGGTCGATCACGACGCGGTCCTCGGTGCCATATAGCGAGTGCCTGCGAGTGGTGGTGTAGTGCGGTGATGATTGCAAGGCATGCGTGCCCGCAACACGTGTCGTTGTTGGTGTAGCTAAGAGGGTCGCTGAGCTCGGGTTGGCCCTTGGTGTAGATGGAACCGCAGACATGACAGTTGCAATGGGTGAGCCTGTATACCCGTCAATCTTACTTTCCTTTTTCGGGAGGTCTCGAGACACACGTGACGTTGACTTTCTCTCCACGTGATCAAGACGCGTCCTCGAACAACTCGTACATTGCACTCCCCACGCGAACCAACACACCATGTGGAATAACGCAGGGCTTAGTACATCTATCCTCATCACCACTTGCTCACCCGCGAACGGAATGGTTCACCACACGGTGGCCAAGATCTTCGTCTCGACAAAGCTGCGCGACCTCGGTCCAAAATCCTCGGCCATTCGCACGTTTTGGAGGATGGTAGCTACGTGCATTCGCTACCAACCACCCACAGAACATCTCTTATGGGACCTGACCACATTCAGTCTTGCGAGTGTCAAGACGCCCTGTGTGGGTACCGGCTTTCTGGGACTGGCGTATCCTTTCTATCCACCCAATAGCCTGGATGACACACCTGAGTTCCCGCAAATCCCATCAATATGTTCTGGTGACCACATTCCCGCTATCGGAGGCAAAGACGCTTTTAGACTCGCCATGGTTACTCCTCTCCCTCCCGTAGGTCTTCTCGAGACGGTCCTGCTAAGCTTGAAGGAGGGCGAGATATTGTCTGAGAGCACGGTTCGAAGGCTGAGGAGAAAAGAAGCAGAGAGAAGAGCTGCCGCTGCCGAGGGACGAAACCCTCTTAGTGAATACAGAAGGAGGAAGCAGAAAAAGATCGCCCTGAGAACTTCCGCACCACAGGCGAGTTGCGTTTCTGATTTCTCGTGGATTTGTTGGAATACTAAAGGCGGTAATATCAGGCGACGTCCGAACTGTCATCTGAGAAAGAAACTTCGGCGCTCCGAGGGCCCGACATTGCATCCACCACAAGAGCCAACTCGCCACCGAGACGTTTGCCCCAGAAACCGACGATGCAGGTTGTGGCGACCGTCAATCTGTGCAACAGCAAGCGGCGTAAAGTAAGCGTAGAAGATGTCGAAAAACTCGCTGCCTCCGCTTCCCTGCGTCAGGGTCCCGATAGTCAAGGCACGGCGCTATCAAGCCATGCGTAGACAGTCGACTCCTTACCCAGAATCCAACTGCAACCAGAAGAGCAATTCGCATTCGTCGCTTTTTCGTGGTCCGGCGACCACACAGGTACCTGGCTTGTGTTGTGATCTCCGTCTAGCTATAAATATCTTGGAAGAGAGGGGGTCTGGACTATCTTAGATCGATTTCGGGATTTGAATTTGTACCATCACCAACTGAATCTGTAGTTCACAGTTCTCCTTGTTTAAACAAATATTGTTCGACGCACTTACCATAGCGTTTTCAAATTGATGGGGTGAATAGGGGCGTTGTTTATTTCTAAGGCCCTTGCCAAAGATGAGCATACAGATCCAAACATCGTTTCCGCCTTCGTCCTCACAAACGTAGGTATAGGATCAGAAGCAAACCCCCCATGGCGTCCCTCGTCTCACCGTTTAGGAGGACTTACAGATACCTTGTAAGTTTCTAAGTTTTGTATGGACTTCCTGGCGCTTACCCTTGAGGGCGAATCATCACTCAGCAATACCTTGCACATGAACAACCCGTCATCTTCTGGTCTTGTGTTATGGGAACTGCGGGACCTGTTTTTGCTTTGACAATCCCGTCGATCAGGCAGAAATACTTTGGTTACGTCCCCGCTGAGCGCGTGCCGACCACATACCCTCGTGAGCTTGCGTGCTGCCGTGTACACAGTTCGTAGCTCGCTCACCTTTGCCGCCTCTCAGTTCCAAAACGGCCACGGAGACCCGTTCAGGGATACGAGGATGAATAGAGGGCTCAACATTGCTTATTTCCACCGCCATGGACTTGAAAGTGGAGGTACGGTGTACGCGAGTGCCTGCTCACCCGGACACTGACTCTTGAGCGCGGTAGCCGCTACTACATAGAATGGCGAGAATGGATTTCCGAGCTGTATATAAATTATTTCACGCAACTAACCGTTCCACGGTCCAGACTTTCGATCTGCTGGACGTATGTCTGTCCACCGTTGGCTAATAAACGGAAGAGTGACCAAATATATCATTGTATCAAGGAGCTATGGGGTTTGTGAGCCCGGCTGTCTGACGTTTGGATCCCTTGAACCTCGCGCATTCCGGCGAGAAGAGTATGTAAACTAAGGTTTCGCGAAAGTCGGTCCAAAAGATGTAGTGGAGCACGTGACTTGCTGCCAGCGCGAAAACCTGAAAGCGCGTCTTCATTAGCCTTGCTGCGAGGGTACTGCTGCAATGAGCGCACTATGTCGTGTCTTGCGTGGGTCCGCACCTTCAACGGTGCTCCGACGGCCCTTCATCGCGTCGTGTTCACGCGCCTTCTCCACCGAAACCGACACGCTCAAGCCGAAGCCAAAAGCAAGTACACCTCTCCGACGTACTGCATCTGCATCTCTTCCTATTCGTTCAAATCCGACCCCAACTCGCAGCCCAATCCGACCCGTGCTAACATTCGCAACAGCGGAACGCTACCTTCCTACTCGCCTACGCCCTCGCCTCACACCCGATTCCCAGAAACTCCACGACGCATGGTGGATTCCACGTTGGGGCCAGGACGGCGAAATTTTCGTTTTCGGAAACGGTAACTTCGTATGCTGGGGCTTGAGCGAAGAAGAAGCTCGCCAGTTTGCAAACGACATCTTGGCTCCTTGTGAGGTCGGCTCGCTCCGAGATCCCGAGACCGAGGAACTCGAATTCGTGACAGATCCAAACGAGTAGGGCCACACCCGTGTGCAAGGTTCTGCAGAATGGCTGATCCACCCTCCCCTTTCAGGAAAACCCGAATACAGGGCGACTTGATCATCCTCGGACGTGTCGCGCAACTCCAAGATCCTTCCAATGGTCCTTCTTTTTCTCCATCGAATCCATCTCTCGACATGACATCTGTCCTCGCTCGGTATGCTTACTCTCAAGCACTCTCCCGGTCCACCGCGCTCTCCGTGCTCGAAGAGTCCCTCGAGGCATACCTCCTCTCCGTCGCTCAGCTACCCCATTCCCTTGAGAAGACCGGAAAACCCGGACTCGGCCGCCAGGCACTCATCAAGAAGCTCGGCGTGCTGATGAAGTTCCGCCAAGGTCTCAATCTGAACCGCGAGAATTTCTCTGATACCCCTGATCTGTACTGGACTGAGCCGGAGCTCGAGAGCTTTTTCAAATCCATGACGGCTGCATTAGAGGTTAAAGCGCGGACGCATGCGGTCAACGAGAAAATTACTTATGCGACCGAGGTAATTGCATTTCACCATCGGTGCATTTGGTACTTGTCTCAGTCCAAACTCAGGTTCAATCGACCCTCAGACAGCTGCTTACAGAGGTATGTATAGCATCATCGTGCCATGTCTACACTGCTCAACGTGACCCAGTCTTCCGCACACCGCATGGAACTAGTAATTATTGCCCTCATTGCCGTCGAGGTCGTCATCGTGAGTCTTGCCATGTTCTATTACAACTCGAAATGTAATCGCCTTTAGGCCCTGATACGAGATGGGCCCGAGCTCTACCAGCTGGCTTTCGGCTCACCGAAAGAGACAGATTTTGATGCCACCAAATCTCATTGACCATTCCACTATTTTATTGATTTCCTAACCAGATATACCACTAGGTAGCTATAATTACATCGAATACCGCAGATCTCTGTTTACCTTGTTAAAATGCCTGCATAGATTGTAATCCCGCCCTCCCCATTCAAGCCAGAAACCCCACCTAGGCACTTCTCGTTCGGATGAGACTCAACACATGAAGAGCGTGGGTTGATGGGGCACACGAACGGTTTCGGAGAGCTATCAACATAACTAGCGATTAGCAACAACCAAACAATGGCTCGACGATAACTCACGCTGAGATTCCACCCGTGAATTCCGGCTCAACATCGATTTCATTTCCCAATTCATCACGGGGCTTCGCAAGGTGCACGGTTGCCAGTGTGGTCGCGATGGCAGCCCACATGTTCTGATTTGCTATATGCTTTCCAGGTCAGCTGCGGCTACATAGCCCTTTAGTATCTACTCATTGAGCGAAAGCGAGCATGTGTCCCACCGGCCAAAACCGACATTGGGTATGCTCGTCACCTCCGCGAGCGTTCCGGCGGATGTGAGTATGATATCGTTCGGGGATGGAGGCCACCAGATCGGGGAATCGTGTCTCGTCGCGTACCACCGACCTGCCGTAGTTCAGCCCAAATACGTGGGACAACAGACGAGATGCATACTATTACCAAATATCGAGGAGTACGATGGCCCCCGAGCATGCCATCTTTGACGAATGTCTCACTCATCTCATTTTCATGCGCCTCACTTGCCGCGTTCCAAGTCAGTGGCACGTAATCCTTGTCGCCGCTCCTAGTGTCATTGGCCACCGGCACTAGCGTGTTACCTTATCTTGCATACTCTGGCCTGTGTGGGACGGGGGCGGTTCCACTTGTGTTATGTTGCTTGTCATCAAGCTAAGTTCGGCCATTAATAGCGGGTGTCAAAACTGTCTACGTGCCTACGCCGTGATCCTTTTGGAGCCTGTACGTACATCACAGTGCATGTTTCACTTTCGGTGAGGACCCCGGCTAATCTCTAGGTAAGCCTGCCCAGCGTCCGGACAAAAATCGGCCCAGAAGCGAAATAACCCTGGTACCAGTCCGGACACGGGGAGCCGAAAATGGGGGTCAACCCTGGTCGGGAGTCCGGACAGGTTACAGATCGGGGCGGGGGGCAGGAAGGGAACCCAGGTCGTGGTCCGGACATGACGTGAGTGATGAGCAATTATATCGGGTGCAGACAGGTAGACATCGGGTGCTTGACTCCCGGCCATGTTAACCTATTTCTCTCGGCTTTTCTGACATATGCAAGTGCACAATATTCGAACATAGAGTGACAGCTGTGCATGGGCCGTCATCGCAAATCAGATTTCCTTGCGCGATTTTTGCAAGTCTCCGAGTCTCAGGCTGCTACATTTGCTACACACCCTAATGGCCAACCCACTGGAACTGTCGTCGATCTTGCTGACCCCTCCCCTTTCAATGACAATGAATGGATTGGCAGGGGTAAAATATATATTCCCGAAAACCTACCTCACAATGACATTGATGCCTGTACAACAGCAGGCGAACTTCCGGCTGCCCAGAAGACTACAACACCTCCATCCAACCACTGTCAATGATTTTCTTGCAAAATCCTTCCCATGTCACTATCTGACCGACTTGGATGCGGCTATGATACAGTTATTGCCCTGTATTCGAAGGGTGGTCCCTCTTCACACCCATTCCAGGAGTCACCGCCCCCTTCAATTGTCGGCGGTTCTCGCTCCTTCCATCGACGGCATTCTTTACAGTTCTTTCCGTACGACCCTAACCTTCTTCTATGCCTCCAGGAGCTTGATCATGTGGATCTCGATGTTCATAAAACTCTCGCTGGCATGGAAACGCAGATCAAACAAGCAGCTAAGGCTTTCTGCAGGCGGGAAAGATCAAGGTGATGAATACTTAGTCTCCTACATTCGTGCAGTGCCCCTACCTATCTAGAAACCATTTTTACACCATTCCGTCGCATTTTTTGCATTTTTTGGGACCCAGGTCGGCGTCCGGACAAATTTTGGGCTCCTCGCCAACCCAGGTCCAGGTCCGGACAATTTGGCCCCAAAAAACGTCCAAAATTGTCCGGACACCCCCGGCCCCGCCGTGACCAGGGTTATCTGGGCATTAGCCGGGGTCCTTTTCGGTGTCGTGTTGTCTGAAACCTTTCTAACATCGCGCGGGGCGACTTTTTCAAAAAGTCTGGGAATTGAACTTTCCGAACATCTGGATGTCCGGGTGTCCGAACCACGTGCACGGCACAGCTACGTGCCGCAATCAAATCTAGGCGGAGATTCAACCCATCGAAAGCAGCCGATGCGGCTCCCGCCCTCCCCTGCGCCACACGCTCGCGCTCACACTTTCTTGTCAGCCATTGCAGCATCACCACGTTCGTCACGTCGCAAGTGCAACCGCCAGCCCCTGGCCATGTCACAACCAAGTCCCGCCCCTTGTTGCCACCTGCGCACATCCTAAGCATGCCCCAACCCCTCGTCACCACCCATGGGTCCCAGACACCCTCACTCAGCGATTGGCCGAGGTCGCTCACGCGAATCTCGTGGCACTTGACCTTTCCCTCACTGTCACCATTGCCCGTTGCAACTGATCGTGCCCGATCGGCATGATTGCCACCACTCCCACCATCCTCACACTCACAACATGCTGATTGATGGCGATCACAGCGTGGGACGAGTCTGCCAGTGGCCGGCGGCATGGGCGACGAGTCCGCCAGTGTCCGCCGGGGTGCATGATGAGTTCGCCAGTGTCCGCCGGAGTGTGCGACATGTGCGACAGTGACCGCCGGCGTCGAGCGATGAGTGTGCCAGCGTCCGGCGGTGTACGGCGTCGAACGACGACTGCATCAGCATCCGGCAGTGTAGACAAAATTGTATTCACTAGTGTTTGATACAAGTAAAGTACTTCATAATGAGCGAAATATGGTACAAATTGTCCACAGGTCTGCCCATGGGTACAGCGCATGTGAGAGCGAGTGAGAGGGCGATCATCTCATCGCCCAGTTGGCTCCGCTCCACTTATGTGCTCGGCGTCGTCGCGCTCCTTCATCTTGTGCTTCTCGGATGTCTCCCGCTTGTAGGGAGTAGCACGGGTCAACCCCCGGGTTTGGTGGGAGAGCGCTGCGCTCGCATGCAAGCGCGAATGCGAATGCACAGCACATTTGCGTTCGCATTTGCACACGAGCCCGATCCCGAGGCTGAAGGGTGTTCCGAGGGTGAATCGTGCGCAGCGATGGGGCGAGGTGATGGGCAAACAAGGCGATCACTGGGACAATCACTCATGTATGAAGACGAGTGTGAACGCATTGTTTGCGTTCACGCTCGTCTTCGTAAGCGAACAGGAGGGGTGGTTGGAAAAAAAAGAGGGAGGGTGACGAATGAATGTGAACGTGAACGAACGAGGGCAAGGCGTTGTCGGCGGCGCGTGACGAGATGGGTGAGGGCGAGGTGAGGACGAGGATGGGGCGCCCTCGTCGTTGTCATCGCATGTGGAGATTTGAGGCGAGGGCGAGTCACCGTCGTCGTCGCGTATGGAGGGGCAGACAGGGCGGGCGAGGACGAGCCTGAGGCGAGGGCAAGACGCCATTGTCGTCGTCG
>JBBPRK010000464.1:0-22814 GCA_038093075.1 Boletus patriciae | reverse complement strand
CCACGGCCACGGATGGGTGATGGGGATTGTGCAAGCGAGATGATCCGAAGCGTAGGGTCCGTGGGTGATTCTATCCAGACAAGCTAAGAATGCCCGGCATCCGGTCAGCATGCATGGCCGGTGAAGCGAAACGCGAGCGAACAACGTACCTTGGTGTTTGGTTGGAACGCTGCGAGAACAACGGTATTCTCCAAGTCGACTCGACCTCCCGACCGCCTCTCTGACGCGATCCGTGTCAAATAGCGAAAAGTAACGCCATAGAGTTATTCACGCTGAGGATGTGCGCATTCGGCCCCACGGCCTGCACGAGGGTGCCATCGTGGCCGAACCCGAGGCAAACGCGATCGCGTACAGCCTCCAATGCGGCCTATAGCACTTGGCGATTAGGGTTCCCGGAGCGAGAGTACTGGAAACCCTACATTAGGTGCAACGAGACCATCCAGTGAGGGATGAAGTCGAGTAAGCCGGCTCCAAAAGTTCCCCGCTCTTGTTCGAGAAGCTCGAATGCACGTGTAGGAGCGCATTTGCGAAGACACGCTGAGAACGCGCTGCTGCGAACAACGGTGTGAGGTTATCGATGGTGACAGGATGCTGAGGCAACGATGGGGGCGCTAGGTGCAGTGGCAGGCCGACGCGTTTTGCTACGGTTAGGTTAGATGGGGATTTCTTGGCATGCTTACATAAGCGACATTGCCAACACTGTGGCGCACAGGGGCAACTCACATTGCACTACTAGCATGGGGCCTACTCCCCTTCTGAAGGTCGACTCTCCTGAAGTGCAACATATTGCCAATGAGGATTCCAATAGCCTCAGCGCATACAATATTTGCCTCAATTACGAAGAGGAACTTGCCACATCCAAGGACAAGCTGTGCTTCGTCAGGATTCTTGGTTTCTTGCTGCTCCATGCACCCAATCAAGGTGTTCATTCTGAAGTTGCCAAGTGCATACACTCATGCAAGGATAGAAGTGACCTCACTGATATTGGCGCATTCTTCGAACATACTGTTATCATACCTTGTGAATTCTCCATTTGCCATCTTGCCTAGTCAAGAAGTTCAAAGGTTGAATGCCAAAATACAATGAACACCCCTCAAGGCCCTCCTTTGAGGTTGTGAAGGATGAGGTGGCCAACATCACCCAGGCCTCCAAGAATCACACAGGTGTTGATGAGATAATCGTTTGGGTTCTCGCCACTGGTACTATACAGTTACAAACCTTATTTCGTACATACCAGTGCCATCATATTAGTGTACAAGTCATCTAGTATCACAAATAACCTACGGCATTTCAACTCGCCTGATCAGTGCTCTGTTCCCGCTGCCCAACTTTTCAACAACAGGTGCCAAAAAACAAGTGATTGAATGACTGCAACTTTATTCCTTGTCCCTCTTTCTCACTGCTCACTTTGTGCAGGCTCTCATTCGAGACAATTGGAGATGTGTGGTAACAGGTGCATGTTACACTTGGCTTGGGTAGAGACAAACATTAAACTTGATTGAACAGAGTTCACCCTAAGGGTTATCCTTTAGGGGTTCAAGCATCAGGACACTGGCAGACACTGGAGGTTCTGAGGTTTTTAAAGGAGCATCCACTCAATAGTAGGACGATGACTAAGAGAGATCCGAGGATAAGGAGCTAAGACCTTGGTATATTTGAGGTAGGATCAAGTAGGTCAAAGTTAAAGAGAAACTACAGGAGGTATGACGGTTTATATACAAGAAGGACAACACACATAGACCAAGTAATGTCTGCCCTAATCAGAAGGACGCATTATTGTAGAATGAGAAGGAATATGAGAGAAATGATGAGTAAGTGGAACTACATAATCAGTGCAAGAGAACCAATTGGTGGAGATGGAAGTTCAAGGGGATAGCAAAGGAGTTAGCGAGGATGAAATGAAAAGGTAAGTGACGAAAGTGTGTGGTGAAGGGAAAAGAAGTGATCGTAACAGTGCAATTGACTGTTCAGCCCCTGAGTATATTATTGCCTAGCTTGATCTGATGACTATTGGAGTTCACACAGAGTGTGCTCATATTATTCCGGAGGCTACTTTCTTTGGCATGGAACCTAAATCCAAAGAGAATACTAAGGTGCACAGCCACAGGTGTGTCGAGAATCCTGGTATTTCTTATTCAGAATTTCTAATCCTGATACCAGATTCTAGAGCCATTATATCATGGTCTTTTTACGCTATTCATATTACAAAGGCCTGGACCCTTATCTATGATATCACTATGATATTGTGAGTCCAGACTCTTATCTCTTATTTATGACATCATTCTGACATCATAGATAAAGACAGATATAGATACACACTATTGGCCAATGGCCTTTATCCCTCTTATCAATTATCAGGGCTGTGTATCTTTTTACATCCTACTGCACATACATGTACAAACAGTACAGAGTAGTATATAAAACTGGCCTTACAGCCAGTCTCAATAATGAACTATCTTGTTCTCATTCCCTCATCATCACTACTCTGAGCTCACTCTCACTACGCTCAAGTTACTCTTTATCATAACCAAGACACCTGCTCCTAGTAAGTCTCCTACTAGGAACTCTTATCCCTTTGTGTCCCTGCGCAATGAGGTCCTTTGTGATCTTGTTAAGGCGCTTGCACTACTTATGATGAGGAACTCACATCTAGATGCCTAGCTTGATTATTTTGCTTCCATGCTGGCTGTTCTTAAGTGGTTCGGTTATGACATGAACTGGTTCAATGGGGCAAATATTCATTCCCTGACCAATGTCATCTCTACGGAATTCAATGTGCATGATGCATTTGATTGGTTGATGTTAAACTTTGAAGCCACAGCAAGTTTTAATATTGCTATCAATTTTCTGAGCCATGACACTCATCAGGTGCCATTTTATAGTCTCAGGAGGATTGTTATGAAGTCAAGCGGTTCAGTCTGGGACCAGGACCTGTGTGCCAATTTGTTAGATTCTCAACTCCAGGTCCCATACATCTTCCAGTTTCTGCCTGTGACCTGCTTGCCCTGCACACTACTTGCTGCAAGATTGCTCCCTCTCTGATGCTGCCGAATACATAGATGAAATCTATCGTGATGTAGATGAATTAGGTGTCTTGTCAGCTGATGGCACTTCAGGGGACATACTCAGCTATATGCTGTTTCAAAACTGCGGGACTCAAATCCCAATCTGCAAGCCAGCATTGGCACCTCTGATTATGATATGATGTTGTGAGGTCAGTCATCACTCCTCAGTGCTGCATGTGGTTATTGAAGAATTCTCTCTAGTCAAAAATGGTTCGAATGGTGCATGGACTTGCAGATGTAATAGACAGTCAAGGGAATCACTGAGGTGCTCAGGAGGAGTTCACCACAAAACAAGTGGTTGTCAATAGGGATGCTCAAAGTTGACTCTGCTCATGCTCACTGCTCACGCTCACTGCTCATGACCCCTCGTATTCGCTTAAAATGGTAAATTAAGTAATCCATGCATTGCAAAAGTGTAGTGTACTAGTAAAAAACAATAGTTATCAAGTGCCAGTGACTCGGATGGCTCACAACACTATACACAATCAATACCTCATATCATATCTCTTATATCTCATTATTCAGAACCTTCTACATCTGGAAATATCTCCTGAGGAAGCAGCTCAACAGCTAAATCTCAACATCTCATGTATTCTGGCTATCTGACAAACCCACTATCTCCAGGGCAGATCTGCATCAGTCCCCAAGTCCGATACACTTGATTTAGCATGGCAGTACATTCAAAATGAATTTGACCACCATTGTTTCACAAATATGCTCTGTGTTTCCCCTACAGTCTTCTAGATTTTGCTTGATCTCATTCGAGAGCATCCTATATTCTACAATTGCTCAAATAATCCCCAAACCCCAGTCCAAACTCAACTTGCTGTTACCCTCTATCCCATGGGGCATTATGGGAATGGGGCCTCCTTGGAGGACATTGCTCACATTGCAGGGATATCTGAGGGCTCAGTAGAACTTTTTACAGAGCACTACTTTGAAGCAATTGAATCCTTACATGATGCATTTGTGCACCTGCCTACAGCTGAAGAAAAGGAGTTTGAGAAGGCCTGAATGGATAATAGGGTTGGCTGTTGAAAAGTCAGGTGGTGGGAGTGGAGCACTGATCAGGCAAGTCGAAATGCCATAGGTTATTTGTGATACTAGACAACTTGTATGCTAATACGATGGCACTAGTATGTACAAAATAAGGTTTGTAACTGTATAGTACTGGCAGTGAGAACCCGAATGATTATCTCATCAACATTGGCTTCTGAGGATCATGGTGTGATGGCTGGGTGATGTATGATGGAACAATTGTTGTTCTATATACTAAACCTGGCCTCAATGGAGATGCCTACTATACTCGGAAGTCCAACTTGAAACAACCCAAAGGTAACCAGCGTCAACTGGTACTCTAGGGAATCAAAGGCAAGGGGTATGCACCAAATGCACTAGCAAGCGGTTGTGGAGATGATCTCACTGGTTGTAATGGGGAAAAACCAAGAGAACTAAACTGGAGTTCTCTGGCTGGGACTTGCGCCCTTATATACTACTACATATGTATGTACATGTTTGTACCGGATCTACCGATGAGTGTCCTAGAATATTCTGGACTCTAGTAGCATGAGGTAGTAGCGTGCATCAAGCACGGCCATGAAATGGAAAGGAAGTAAAGCATGAGGCAACCGCACGGCGGTGGCAGAATGGAAGAGAAGAAGTAGGGCATAGCCATGCACTGCACGGAGATGAATGAAGTGAGGTGTGCATGCGGCATAATGTGAAAGGAAAAGAGAAACATAGAGACAGCGTGGCTGTCATAAGTTAATCTGATAAGATAAAGAAAGACAAGGAGAAACGACTAAGTCCGTTAGGACACTGTAAGGCGTACTGAGCTGTAACACAACTATGGCCTCAATCTACAGGTAGGTTGTAATTTCTAGATAACCCATAGATGACTGAGAATAAATGTTTTTATAGGTTGGAAACCTGCCATCCAATCTCTGGATTGTTGACTATGCCCATGGCCTTACAGGATCTGCTCATGATCCATCTGCATTTGAGCATACAGCTGCAGCAAAGTATGCTGATTGGTTTTTTGAAGGAGATGAGTTTGCCTGGATTAACTCTGCATATTCTATTACTCTGCACACCATTCCAGTTTACAAGTGCCCTACTGCACTTCTAGCAGAAAACACAACCTTTGATAGCACTGTTGCAAATCTCCGAGTGTGATCTAAACATTGCATGGGAGCATTGAAGGGACAGTGGCAATGTTTGCAGGAACTCCAGGTTAACATCAACTCAAAGTGGCAATATCATGCTGCACATCATTGGATCACCATTGCCATTATTTTGCATAATCTGGTTATTGATATTGATGGCATGGTGATGGGGACTTAGTTTGATGGAGTTCACACTCAAGTTGAAGAGAATATGGACCGAGGTCCACAAGATCCCCCTCTGGATCACAATATGGTTGATGAAGAGGCAAAGCGAAGAGCACTGGTGGAAGAACTACTGGCATTTCAACAAATGTAACAAATTTGTGAGACTGCTATTAAACTGGTCTATTATAGTAAGGAGTGCTGAAAGTATGTGTGAAGGTTAAAGGAAGGTAATTAAAATGATTGACTTGATTTAATAAATGAATGTGAAAAAATGAAGGGGGGGAAACCAAGGTCTTACTCCAATGCACCACTAGCAGCTTGGCAACTATGCTTGGAAGGTCTAGCCATTAACCCACCAAGCTTCTCCTTATATTCCAAAGCATCCCAGACACCAGCCTCGAACTCCTTCAGGAGCATTTGACGTTCCTGCATGCACATTTCTACTTCAGCCCAAGTATTAATAGCATTGAGATTAGCCCTACAATCCCCAGTTAGTAGTGATGAAAGATTTAAAAAATCTACTTATGTCTGTAGATCCATAAGAGTATTCTTAAATGTTCACTTCTTCGGAACCTGTGAGATCCACTCCTTGGCTCTCTCAATGCTCTCAGAGACCAATGAAGGCTTAGGAGCACACTTTACAGCTGGGTTTGAGGATGATTGAAAAGGGGAAGGGATTTGCAACTCAGGAGGGTCATTCTCCTTATCCTAATCCTGCCAGGGTGGACTTCCACCATCATCATAACCAACCAGCTTGAATGACGGAGAGACCTGGCAATGAGCTCTCTTGGCCTTGATAATCTGATGCAGACTCAACATTTGAGAATGCTGTGCCAGAGTAAATGCAGGACTCGAGATGTCCTGTTCATCATCACTCAGTGCCTGGAAATATACAGTCTTCTTTCCACGTGGACTGACACCTGTCATAATTGCAATTGGAGTCACATTTGGGTGAGAAGAGAATATATGATGGAGAGCCAGAAAGAATGGAAATGCTTCAACAATTTCATCTACAGCATTCAAAGTTAGATAGTGATTTAACAAATGCTTTTCACATACCCCAGATTGACTGTGCTTCGGCAGTGGTGGTAGCATCAGGCCCTGACGCCAGGACATAGCAATCAAAGTACTCATCCGAGTCATCATCATCAGCTCCATTGGGGGAGTTGACACCCTCACCAGTCATCCAAAGTCAAATAGCATGAGCCTTGCACTTTTTGAGAAGACTACATATACAGTGACCTCCAAAACCATTGCAATACCTAATCCCAACACAGCGCATGAAGCGCACTGCAATCACCCATGGGAACGACACTTAGCTTTGGTGGGGACAAACAAAGTACAAATCCTTGGCTACAAATCTGTTTCTGTGTCACATGATGCTACCCATTCCCCATGGAGATACAGCCATTTCAAAATGGCAACACCATTGCAATGGTTTTGCACCCTCTAATAGAAAATATGGAATTTCACTCAAATTATATGATATTTGGCCATGTTTAGCCATACAAACAAATATACACATATAAACATATCATCTGACTTTAAAGATGTTCACATACTTCTTTGTTCCTAAGATTATGATCATAAAATATCTCTCCTCTACCTATGTATAAAAATATAATTCTGACTATGCTCAATATTAGTCAATCTACTTGCTCCACTGCCTCCACAACTGGTATCCATCATTATACCATATCCATACTTCATCACACAGACCATTCAGAGCCTGTGATGTGTGTTGGACATCATCCACTTACTTTGTCTCCTATCAATATTTGTTATATCATGCATCTTATTACTTTTTGTAAGGCAGAACATGCTAGTGTGTGAACATTTGTAAACTCTGATATAATGCTTATATGTATACCTTTGTTTGTATGACCAAATAATAGCAACTATCCAATGATTTGGATAATAAATGAGCTCTTAACTTAGAAATTCAAACTATTGCAATGGTATGGAGATTTTAAAATGGGTATATCTCCACCATTCCCAGGTCAAATCCCATGACCCAGGCACCATTCAGTAGGCAGGAATGAATACCATCTTTCATTCCACTAAAGCTATGTGATATTCCCCCAGACAGGTGCAGTGGGCAGGCATAGGCCAAGATTACTTAAGGGGAGTGTTGAACTTGAAGGAGTTTCTGTGATGGTATGGGGTGTACAACTTATCAGGAAGCCAGATATGCTACCAATATTGATGGTAGGATAGATGGGTACCTGTGGCTTTAGAATTTGAAGGACAAACTATTGAATACCCCACAATACTTTGGTCTCAATCCTCTTGACATTACCTTTCTACAGGATAATAACCCCAAACACACCTGCAGAAAGGTAAAGGAGTGGCTAGAGGAGCAGGAATTTGAAACTATTGTATGACCTGCATAGTATCCTGACACAAACCCATCAAATGTTAAAATCACTTCTTTTCCTCAATGTACTCTTTCTGCACTTACCTTTTTTTCTTTTTATCCTTGTTGATTCCTTACTATCTCCTCGGACTCCTATCTCCACTGATCAGTTCTCTCGCACCAATCATGTAGTTCCCCTTTATTCATCATTTCCATCATATTCTTCTTCATTCTACGATTACACATCACTCCAATTAGGGCCAGCGTCACTTGGTTCATGTACAGTTTCCTCTCTTTATATAAACTGCCATACTTTCTGTATTCTTGCTCTAACTTTGACCTACTCGATCCACTCTCGAATATACCAAGGTCTTTGTTCCTCAACCTCGGATTTCTCTTAGTCTCCATCATACTATTGAGTTGATGCTCCTCTGAAACCTCTGAACCCTCGGTGTCTGTCCTGACACCTGAAACCTTAAAGGACAACCCTTAAGGCAAACTCAGTCCAATCGAGTCTACACTTGTCCCTACCCAGACCAAGCATAACATCAAATATCTTTGAGATTATTTCAAAAGATGGCCTGTAGTACATGAACATATTTTTCGTAGGATTTATGAGTTATAGGAAGCAATTCAAGAGAAATGGAAGGGGATACCAGTTGAGGAGTCTCAGAAGTTGATTGAGAGCATGCCTAGAAGGACTTCAGCAGCAATCAAGGGAAACAGGAGGTTATATCAAGTACTAAATGTCTGGTCAATACCAAGGGTGCAAAACTGTTCCAATGGTGTTGTCATTTTGAAATGGCTGTATCTCCATCAGGAATGGGCCACATGATGTGACCCAGGGATGGATCCATATAAAGAGAATGAAATACCTATTCTCTAGAGGAGCAACAGTAGGAAGTGACGTTAATGAGAGAGCTCACTAACCAGATATCTTGTAGTGGTGAGAAGCTTGAGTTCGTTTCACAGAGGAGATGATAGTGGAACAAGTTAAAGATTGAAGGAGGGCTAGTCCACTCCTTTATTGTGTCTAAGTACTATTTGTACGTATTGACACAAACTCTAATATCATGTCATGTAACTATGATAACAGATAAGAGGAAGTTATGCTATAGGCTCCCTGAAATAGTTATCTATGATGTCATAGATAAGGTGATAAGAACCTAGACCATAATGTCGTCATATTATATAAGACATCTAGACCTGGCTGTAATAGAAGGACAGAAATAGAACAGGTTAGACTTATCATCTTATAATTCTCAATACTCCTCCTCGAGATTATGGTGAATAGGAAATCATACGAAGGCCTCAACGTATATCTTCAAACTTGATAGGAGATAGATTCTTGGTAAAAATATCAGTGATCTGTTCTCCAGTTGGAATATAGAAGAGATTGATTTTATCTCCTTCTTCCATGCATTCACGGATATAGTGATAGCATATTCCAATGTGTTTAGAGCGCTGTTCCTGGGCAGGATTTGTGGCAAGAAAGATCGCTCCCTGGTTATCACAGTAAAGTGGAACTTTCGGAATTGAGAAATGAATCTCGCCTAGGAGTGATTTGACCCAAGAAATCTGTCGAGTCGTATCTGACATCACCATATATTCAGCTTCTGTGGATGATAATGCTACAGTCTTCTGTCGTCTGGTTAACCATGAAACAGGAGAATTAGCTAGGAATAAGACATATCCAGTGATGAATTTCCGATCATCTGGATTGGCTGCCCAATCACTATCTGTATATCCTAAAAAACCATTGTGGTTTGCACCATTGTAACGTAAAGCTAGATTCTTGGTTGATCCAAGATATCTTACAATGTATAGTGCCCAACTTAGGTGTTCTTGTAAAGGATTAGTGCAGAATTGTGACACACAGATGACCACATAGGCAATGTCTGGTCGAGTTCCAAGCATTGTATAGAGCAATGATCCAATTACCAATTGATATTGGGAATGAATATCCGAGGTTGCCTTGATATCTGAGATCTTTGGGTTATAACCAGTCGGAAGTGGAGTCTGAGCTGGTTTAGCATTTTGCATTCGAATCGTTTAAGGACTTTTTCCGCATAGACACATTGGTCAAGGGTTAATGTCCTTTTCTTTTGATCACGGGTTATGCGCATGCCTAGGTATTCCTTGGCTTCACCTAGATCTCTAGATTCCCATGACTTCATAAACTTTCCTTTTTCTCCTTTCACAAGTTTCGGATTTGATCCCATGAAGAGTACATTGTCAACATAGACAACGACTAAAATTATGTTAGTTCCATCAAATTTGAAATACACACTGGCATCCGATCGTGTACAGGTGAACCCTAAATCAAGAAGAGACTTATGGAGCTCTTTGTTCCATTGAAGTGCTGATTGTTTAAGCCTGTAAAGGCTTTTCAGCAGATGACAAACCTTTCTCTCTTGACCCTTTTTAATATAGCCTTCTGGTTGATCCATGTATATCTTTTCATCTAACTCACCATAGAGGTATGCGGTTTTGACATCAAGTGACTCGATATCCCAGTCCTCAAGTGCAGCTAGTGCAAGTAGAATACATATGGTTTCAAACCGTGCAACTGGTGAGAAGGTTTCCTCGAAATCAATTCTGTAGACTTGAGTAAAGCCCTTGGCTACCAAGCGTGCTTTTTTGTATCCATTGGACTTTGCAACAAAAATCCATCAACATTTAACGGTTTTTCAACCTGGGGGTAAATCAACTAATTTCCAAACCTTTCGATCAGCAAGTGACTTCATTTCGTTGTCACAGGCTTTTTCCCAGTCCTTTTGATCTTCTATTGGCATCTTTTTAATATCATGGAAGAATTTCGGTATATCTGAAGATTCTATAGCGTGAGCCAATAATTCAGAAATGAATGAAGAAGATAATTCGACTTTCTCAGCCATACGATTAGACTCCTCCTTGCTAGAGTTTCCTGGTATAGGAATATCTCTATCTTCAGATCTGGGATCTGTAGATTGCGATGGAATAGGATCCAGTTGTTCCTGGTATCCCTGTCTATGTACCTTTCGTACAAAATCTTGTTCTGTCCTAATCTGTTGTTCGATTTGGGTCGGAGTCCGATTCCCATATATCGAATCCTTTTGGATGACTGGTTTAATGGTTCTAGTAGGACAAACTCGAGGTTCCATGGGGGCTCTAGGATGATCCTTTTGATAGCTCATAGATGGATTAGTACATTTTGGTGGTTGAGGAAAATTAGGTCAAGGTGGAATAGGGACTTGAGATGGTACAGGAGCAGGGGGATTCTGTCATTTCTCTCCTGTCGATTCGCTACCTGTATGTTTGGATGGTCTGGGTGGACCATAAAGATCATCATCACTATCTTCGGTATCTGATCCTGGTAAGCCTGGGTCAGGTCTTTGAGGTGGAGGATGATGATTAGGTTGATTATTATCAGGAGGTTGTAGACCATCGTCTCCTCCTTGATTCGTATTCCTTTGGTCGTTAGTTTCTGGAGATTGATTTTCGGGAGGTGGTTTGTCAGGTTGTTTCTCTCTAGGACAATTTGGGAAATGAAGCTCATCAAATGTGGCTATAGAAGAAATAACAATTGTTCTTTTGATTCTAGACCAGAAGCGATATCCTTTAGTTCCAGGTTCATAGCCAATGAAGATCATATCTTCGGACTTTGGGGCGAGCTTGTTAGGTCGTTTGTCTTTGGGTATGAAAACATATGCCTGACAACCAAAAGTTTGGAAATAAGAAAGATCTGGTTTCGTACCATTCCATAATTGTATTGGAGTAAACCAATTATGACAATGTATTGGTTGTCTGTTATAGATATGAAGGCTGGTTTCAACTGCATCCTCCCAAAAGAATGGCAGCAAACATGCATGTTGTCGCATTGCTTCAGATTTCTCTAAAAGCATATGATTAAAATGTTCAGCTCTACCATTTTGTTGAGGTGTGTGTGGGACTGTCATCTGATGTTCAACACCATTTTCAGAAAGGAAGTTCCGTAGGTCAGAACTTATGTATTCCCCTCCATGGTCCAAATGCAGTTTCAATAGTTTGTTCCCAGAGGCCTTCTCGGCCCAGACAAACCAATTGCGGAAAGCGGTAGCCGCATCTGACTTACATTTCAAGCAGACAATACTGCCATAGCCCGAAAAGTCATCGAAAAAGGTCATCATCCACACATGTTTGGTGTGAGATTGCATTGGAAATTCACAAAGATCGGTGTGAACCAATCCAAGTGGTTTCTCCCCCTGAGAGGTAGAGGGTGGGAATGGTCGCTCAGTGGCTTTGCCAAGAGAACATCCATGACAAGGTCGGGGATTGGGAGGGATATCAAGTTTCAGTATACCAGAAACATGATTGAAAGCGTGATGAAGGGCGTTGTGTGAGCAATGACCCATACATCCATGCCACAAAAGGTAGTTATTGAAACAACCCAAGGGGTGACCAGCATCAACTGGTACTCTAGGGAATCGAGGAAATGGATATGCACTGAAGGCGCTAGCAATCGGTTGCAGAGATGATCTCGCTGGTTGGTATGGGGAAAAACCAAGAGAACTAAACTGGAGTTCTCTGGCTGGGACTTGTGCCCTTATATACTACTACATGTGTGTGTACATATTTGTACCGGATCTACCGATGACTGTTCTAGAATATTCTGGTATCTGGTAGCATGAGGTGGAAGCATGCATCAAGCACAGCCATGAAATGGAAGGGAAGTAAAACATGGTGCAACCGCATGGCGGTGGCAGAATGGAAGAGAAGAAAAGAAGAACATAGCCATGCACTGCATGGAGATGAACGGGGTGAGGAGTGCATGAGGCATGATGTGAAGAGAAAAGAGAAACATAGGAAATAGTGTGGCTGTCATAAGTTAATTTGATAAGATAAGAAAACAACTAAGTCCTTTAGGACGCTGTTAGGCATATCAAGCCGTAACAGTTATCTTCCCTTTGTATACTGGAAGCTTTACTATCTGGTTGCATTGGTGACGACAAAAACCAGTGTAGAGAAGCTGTTGAATTCAGCTGTGCAGCCGTAATTAACAGAGTGCCAGTTTTGTCCCAGATTTGAGTCTTATCTCCAATTGTACACCTAAAACCCTTTTTTGTCAGGGCGGTGACAGAAAGGAGATGATGCGATATGTGAGGTGTGTAATAAACCCCGTCTAAGACTAGAGTTATGTCACATTCCCCATTATTGTGTTTGAATAAAACTGTCCCTGGTCCATATATAGGCATTGTTCCATTAGCTGTCTTACATTTTCTTTCGTGATCTTCTTTTGAAACAAAATCGTCAAGGAATGGTGATAGGTGGTTGGTACATCCAGAATCCACCATCCATTTATCCTTATGTTGGTAATTAGTCACCGCATAACAAGAAGAGTATCCAATTTCGCTATCGAAGTATGTTGTGTCTACATAGCTGGTTATATCATCAGATGGTACATTGGAATTCCATGATACCATTCCTGATGCCAGACCACGTTTCCACGTGCCATCAGCGTTACGATCATAATTCCCATAAAAATGTTCACCACATTTGTCTACCTTGGGTCGTCGTGTATGTCCTTTCTTGGTAGACCGATTTAAAAGGACATTCTGCAAAAAGACATATTTGGTTGTGCCATAAAGGCGCTTTCCATACCATCATCACTATCACCCCAATCAAGGATTTCCTCATCATCAATCCTTGCAGTCGATGACTCTCCTGGTTTACCAAGGAAGAAAGAGGAAATGGAAGGTAATCCTTCCATCTTGATTGTGACATCTGAATCATGATCACCAACATCTGGTTCATCCAGAATCATGGCCTCATTGGCAACATGAGTTTCATTGGCTTTTCCTTTCCCTTTCCCTTTCTTCTTATTGTCCCCTCCAGAACTCTGGTTACCAGTGTTCTGTTGCGTTTTCTGTTCGTTCTGTTTGTTCTGGTTACCAGAATTTCCAGTACTTCCAGGTTTCCCGGTAAGTTTCCAACAGTTCTTTGTCTTGTGGGAAGTTCCATGACAGATTTTACAACGCTCGGAACTAGCCTTTTTAATAGTTTTGGCTTTATTTGAAGAAATGCAGTTGGCTAGGGAAGTGCCTTGTCATTGCGACTCGGCATGGATCATAGGAAGGATTTTGTCAGGGGTGAAGTCAGCCGTACCAATCGTATGAATGGCAGTTGTGACGAGGCTGGAATAGGCATCACCTAGTCCTGTGCAGATTAACATGGCGCGAAGGTTATTTGGGAGATCTAATCCTGCGCCCTTGAGTTGAGCAAACAGGTCAATCAGGTGACCAATCTCCAAAGAGATGTCCTCCCCAGTCAAGTGCCAGTTCACGATTTCCCTAAAGAGATGAAATTGACTGGTTGGTCCAGTCGTGGCATAAAGTTTAGCAAGGTTGCCAAAGTGGTATGAGAAAGAGAATCAAACGCAGTATTGTAAGTTTTTGAGATACTGGTACAGAGGTTTTCTTTGATATGGAGCGAAATAACACCAAGTGCCTGGTAGTCCAGGTCATACCATGTGTTTTTGGCTTCATCGTTACCAGTGGCGGGGTATTTGGACGTTCTGTCCGCAATACACCACACTTTGAGCGTCATCAAAAAGGATTGGATGGATTCCAACCAAGTGTGGTAGTTGGATGTGCCTTCGAGAACGAGAACTTTGCCAGTGAGACTGCCAGTTCCAGAGTCTTTGGAAGAAGACATGTTTCAAAATCTAAAGAAAGCCAAGAATAATAAGATCAGTAACTGCCAGGTTTGCAGTGGTAGCCGTAAAGAAACCAAGAGGAGTAATATGAGATGAAGGCAGGGCATAATATGGAGATTCCTCATCACTATCTGAGTCATTTTGTGAAATAGATGTGTCAGTCTCATACTCGCTAGTTTCACTCTGGATACCAGATGTGTCGGGGTATGTTGTAAAGACACTTTCCTTCTTGATATACTCTTCCATTTTGAGGAATAGAAGTTCATCAAAATAGTGTGGGTTTTCAATGTAAACACCATTTTGATTAAAACCCGGAAAAGTACAACCGAGATAAGGAAGACAAATGAAATCAGTAGTGTAATTCAAACCATAAAAAATTTGAAATCAATGAAGGTGCTGCACTGTGAGGGACAGTGGTACATTGCATGCGTACTGACTTCCTAATGATGCCGGTAGGGGCCACTCTGCGGGTACTCTTTTGACGAAGAGGTGAGGGACGGTCTTGGTCAGGGTTTCCCATTCCCAAGATTTGTCCTTCCTCTCTTTCCTCTCGTCTAGGCCGTTTCTTAAACGGGCCAGCCATCACAGATTTGGACGCCTCTGCCAAAAGGGCATCGATATCAGTGGAAAAGTCAGTCACTGACTTTACCGTGTCTTTGAGCTGTTGCTCAAGTTTGATGATCATCTCAATGAGAGGATCTTTGGTGCACTGTTCAAAATAGAAAGATAAGGGTCCATACGTTTATGAAAGGCGGACCTCCACATCTGATCTATGCACTCGTTCCATTCAGAGATCCAAGGAATGTCCCATAAGGGATTGTACCATTGCCATTTCTGCCATAGGTCTACATACTCGTATGAGAACTCCGGAGAGTCCACATTCAGTACCAACATGGTTTCCATGTCGTCAAGTGCATCAGCATGTGGGAAAAGAGGAAAATAAACTCCATATCTTTGTTGTTCCCCAGAAAGAATCTCGTTGCCTTGAAAATGAATAAAACAATCTCGTGAGTCCAAACCCGGAAAACAAAAACCATTTCCTTCTAACACCAAATACAGTTCTTCTCCTTGGTAAGCATAAAGGAGGAGTGCTTTCCTGTCAGGTCTCTCGGGGAGTCTGAGGTCCTTGGAGTCTACAGTGTGCACAGTTGCACGCCTGCCTGTGTACTTGGGGTTGGTTACTTCGTAGCAGGCGTCATGGAAGACATTCCACCACGGATCGCGTTTCCGCTGCACGGGCAGCGGCCTGTCTTGGAGGATCCAATGATCAAACTCCAGACAGTTGACGTCATGCAAACTGTAGATGACGTTCATTTTGACACGTTTGTTGTAACCTTGGCAAAGGGTTAGTCCTTGTCTCAGAGCGGTTAACGGTATCAAGGTTTCCTCGAGATGGTCCAGAACCAATTGGTTCATCTCTTGTATCTCTGAGGATGATCTCGGAATATAATGCTCGAGAGAGGACATTGTTAACTTCTGCATCAGAGATTCTACCATGACGACAACCTCTCGGACCATTTGGTAGACCAAACGGTGCAGGCCTTATTACTCAATGTCCATTCAGTTGTCCCCTTGAGGGATTAACCCAAGGATAGCGTTCAGGATATGGAGGAGGAGTGCGAAGAACCTCATCCTCATCTGCAGTTGGTTGACCAATAGCAGGAGGGTGTGGATCGAAAAGAATATCCCCAATGTAAAGATCATGATGACTTACTCAGTAATCTGGAGGAAGTTCGTTTGGATTAAAAATATTCCGGTTAAGGATAATGGGGATCACCTGGTAAGCTACGGTGTGAAGCGCATTAGTAGTCCATATTTGAATGCCAATATAACGACGGTGATCGTCAGTCATATACTGAATAAAAACAACATAAGTTTGACCAATAAAGATTAGTGCAAAGGATCTGGTATAACCAGGATGTCCAAGTACAACTGAACCAATGATCGCAGGAAGAGTCAAACACAATTAAAAAACCGCGTTACTCAAAACCATCAAGCGTGAGAAGATCAATGGCATCTTATCCAATCACTAAGATTGGATAATTCTGTTTGTATCACGAAGACAGCAAACAGTCTTTCAAATAGGCACGAAGCGAATTTAAAAGCAATGACGTCCAAAAGACCAACATTCAGGGCTCATAACCTAAAGAGAATGGAATACCTATTCTCTAGAGGAGCGACAGTAGGAAGTGACATTAATAAGAGAGCTCACTAACCAGATATCTTGTAGTGGTGAGAAGCTTGAGTTCGTTTCACAGAGGAGATGATAGTGGAACAAGTTAAAGATTGAAGGAGGGCTAGTCCACTCCTTTATAGTGTCTAAGTACTATTTGTACGTATTGACACAAACTCTAATATCATGTCATGTAACTATGATAACAGATAAGAGGAAGTTATGCTATAGGCTCCCTGAAATAGTTATCTATGATGTCATAGATAAGGTGATAAGAACCTAGACCATAATGTCGTCATATTACATAAGACATCTAGACCTGGCTGTAATAGAAGGACAGAAATAGAACGGGTTAGACTTATCGTCTTATAATTCTCAATACTCCTCCTCGAGATTATGGTGAATAGGAAATCATACGAAGGCCTCAACGTATATCTTCAAACTTGATAGGAGATAGATTCTTGGTAAAAATATCAGTGATCTGTTCTCCAGTTGGAATATAGAAGAGATTGATTTTATCTCCTTCTTCCATGCATTCACGGATATAGTGATAGCATATTCCAATGTGTTTAGAGCGCTGTTCCTGGGCAGGATTTGTGGCAAGAAAGATCGCTCCCTGGTTATCACAGTAAAGTGGAACTTTCGGAATTGAGAAATGAATCTCGCCTAGGAGTGATTTGACCCAAGAAATCTGTCGAGTCGTATCTGACATCACCATATATTCAGCTTCTGTGGATGATAATGCTACAGTCTTCTGTCGTCTGGTTAACCATGAAACAGGAGAATTAGCTAGGAATAAGACATATCCAGTGATGAATTTCCGATCATCTGGATTGGCTGCCCAATCACTATCTGTATATCCTAAAAAACCATTGTGGTTTGCACCATTGTAACGTAAAGCTAGATTCTTGGTTGATCCAAGATATCTTACAATGTATAGTGCCCAACTTAGGTGTTCTTGTAAAGGATTAGTGCAGAATTGTGACACACAGATGACCACATAGGCAATGTCTGGTCGAGTTCCAAGCATTGTATAGAGCAATGATCCAATTACCAATTGATATTGGGAATGAATATCCGAGGTTGCCTTGATATCTGAGATCTTTGGGTTATAACCAGTCGGAAGTGGAGTCTGAGCTGGTTTAGCATTTTGCATTCGAATCGTTTAAGGACTTTTTCCGCATAGACACATTGGTCAAGGGTTAATGTCCTTTTCTTTTGATCACGGGTTATGCGCATGCCTAGGTATTCCTTGGCTTCACCTAGATCTCTAGATTCCCATGACTTCATAAACTTTCCTTTTTCTCCTTTCACAAGTTTCGGATTTGATCCCATGAAGAGTACATTGTCAACATAGACAACGACTAAAATTATGTTAGTTCCATCAAATTTGAAATACACACTGGCATCCGATCGTGTACAGGTGAACCCTAAATCAAGAAGAGACTTATGGAGCTCTTTGTTCCATTGAAGTGCTGATTGTTTAAGCCTGTAAAGGCTTTTCAGCAGATGACAAACCTTTCTCTCTTGACCCTTTTTAATATAGCCTTCTGGTTGATCCATGTATATCTTTTCATCTAACTCACCATAGAGGTATGCGGTTTTGACATCAAGTGACTCGATATCCCAGTCCTCAAGTGCAGCTAGTGCAAGTAGAATACATATGGTTTCAAACCGTGCAACTGGTGAGAAGGTTTCCTCGAAATCAATTCTGTAGACTTGAGTAAAGCCCTTGGCTACCAAGCGTGCTTTTTTGTATCCATTGGACTTTGCAACAAAAATCCATCAACATTTAACGGTTTTTCAACCTGGGGGTAAATCAACTAATTTCCAAACCTTTCGATCAGCAAGTGACTTCATTTCGTTGTCACAGGCTTTTTCCCAGTCCTTTTGATCTTCTATTGGCATCTTTTTAATATCATGGAAGAATTTCGGTATATCTGAAGATTCTATAGCGTGAGCCAATAATTCAGAAATGAATGAAGAAGATAATTCGACTTTCTCAGCCATACGATTAGACTCCTCCTTGCTAGAGTTTCCTGGTATAGGAATATCTCTATCTTCAGATCTGGGATCTGTAGATTGCGATGGAATAGGATCCAGTTGTTCCTGGTATCCCTGTCTATGTACCTTTCGTACAAAATCTTGTTCTGTCCTAATCTGTTGTTCGATTTGGGTCGGAGTCCGATTCCCATATATCGAATCCTTTTGGATGACTGGTTTAATGGTTCTAGTAGGACAAACTCGAGGTTCCATGGGGGCTCTAGGATGATCCTTTTGATAGCTCATAGATGGATTAGTACATTTTGGTGGTTGAGGAAAATTAGGTCAAGGTGGAATAGGGACTTGAGATGGTACAGGAGCAGGGGGATTCTGTCATTTCTCTCCTGTCGATTCGCTACCTGTATGTTTGGATGGTCTGGGTGGACCATAAAGATCATCATCACTATCTTCGGTATCTGATCCTGGTAAGCCTGGGTCAGGTCTTTGAGGTGGAGGATGATGATTAGGTTGATTATTATCAGGAGGTTGTAGACCATCGTCTCCTCCTTGATTCGTATTCCTTTGGTCGTTAGTTTCTGGAGATTGATTTTCGGGAGGTGGTTTGTCAGGTTGTTTCTCTCTAGGACAATTTGGGAAATGAAGCTCATCAAATGTGGCTATAGAAGAAATAACAATTGTTCTTTTGATTCTAGACCAGAAGCGATATCCTTTAGTTCCAGGTTCATAGCCAATGAAGATCATATCTTCGGACTTTGGGGCGAGCTTGTTAGGTCGTTTGTCTTTGGGTATGAAAACATATGCCTGACAACCAAAAGTTTGGAAATAAGAAAGATCTGGTTTCGTACCATTCCATAATTGTATTGGAGTAAACCAATTATGACAATGTATTGGTTGTCTGTTATAGATATGAAGGCTGGTTTCAACTGCATCCTCCCAAAAGAATGGCAGCAAACATGCATGTTGTCGCATTGCTTCAGATTTCTCTAAAAGCATATGATTAAAATGTTCAGCTCTACCATTTTGTTGAGGTGTGTGTGGGACTGTCATCTGATGTTCAACACCATTTTCAGAAAGGAAGTTCCGTAGGTCAGAACTTATGTATTCCCCTCCATGGTCCAAATGCAGTTTCAATAGTTTGTTCCCAGAGGCCTTCTCGGCCCAGACAAACCAATTGCGGAAAGCGGTAGCCGCATCTGACTTACATTTCAAGCAGACAATACTGCCATAGCCCGAAAAGTCATCGAAAAAGGTCATCATCCACACATGTTTGGTGTGAGATTGCATTGGAAATTCACAAAGATCGGTGTGAACCAATCCAAGTGGTTTCTCCCCCTGAGAGGTAGAGGGTGGGAATGGTCGCTCAGTGGCTTTGCCAAGAGAACATCCATGACAAGGTCGGGGATTGGGAGGGATATCAAGTTTCAGTATACCAGAAACATGATTGAAAGCGTGATGAAGGGCGTTGTGTGAGCAATGACCCATACATCCATGCCACAAAAGGTAGTTATTGAAACAACCCAAGGGGTGACCAGCATCAACTGGTACTCTAGGGAATCGAGGAAATGGATATGCACTGAAGGCGCTAGCAATCGGTTGCAGAGATGATCTCGCTGGTTGGTATGGGGAAAAACCAAGAGAACTAAACTGGAGTTCTCTGGCTGGGACTTGCGCCCTTATATACTACTACATGTGTGTGTACATATTTGTACCGGATCTACCGATGACTGTTCTAGAATATTCTGGTATCTGGTAGCATGAGGTGGAAGCATGCATCAAGCACAGCCATGAAATGGAAGGGAAGTAAAACATGGTGCAACCGCATGGCGGTGGCAGAATGGAAGAGAAGAAAAGAAGAACATAGCCATGCACTGCATGGAGATGAACGGGGTGAGGAGTGCATGAGGCATGATGTGAAGAGAAAAGAGAAACATAGGAAATAGTGTGGCTGTCATAAGTTAATTTGATAAGATAAGGAAGAAAGAAAACAACTAAGTCCTTTAGGACGCTGTTAGGCATATCGAGCCGTAACACTACCCCCTCTCTACAGATCGACTTCCAGGTGATCAAAAGGTATTTGCTTGGGTTGAAGGCTTGTAAAAGGCTCCAGCCTCTTTTGGAAGAGTAATAAGAAATCCTCTGGTGGGATTGAAATGGCTCTGGGTGCCGTGGGGTTAGCGTGATAGAAGTCATTCAATGCTTCTTTAGCGTTGCCGAGGTTGCTTTTAGGTTCCCAGTACGATCCGTGTCATCATAGCCCTTCCAATGGACGAGGAATTCCAGTTTTTTGTTTTTATAGTGAGAGTTGATGATCCGGTCCACCTCCCATTCGTTGTCTCTTTCTTCAGTGACGTTGATGGGTCCTGGTCAGTGCGAGGGTTGGCCCTCCAGACGATCTCGGTACGGTTTTACCCGTGAGACATTAACCACTGGGTGGATTTGCATTGATTTTGGTAATTTTAATTTAACGGCATTAGGCCCTGCCAAGCCGATGACGGTGTAGGGGCCAAGCCATCACTCAGATGGCTTGCGTGAGGCACATGTCAAACGTAAGTTTTCTGTAGATAGCTAGACTTGCTGGCTGATTGTGTACTTGGGCGCTGCCAAGCGGCTTTTATCAGCGTTGACCTTCATTCAGTCTTGTGCCTGTTTCATATTGTTTTTGACGCTTTCTATTACGTCTTCCATTTCTGATGTGAACTTCTGAGCCGCTGGGGCCCTGTCCGAGCTAATGGGTTCAATTCCCATTTGAGGAAGATACATATGACTGTGTCACGTCGAAGGGTGACTTCTTGGTCGAAGCATGTTTCTTTGTATTAATGGAGAATTGGGCGATTGGCAGCCAGGCAAACCATGAATCTTGCTTCTCAAAGCAGTAGATCCGTAAGAACTTCCCAATTTCCTTGTTGACAATCTCTGTTTGTCCGTCTGTTTGTGGATGAAAAGATGTTGATAACTTAGTGGTGATACCGAGGGCCTTGTTAAGCTCCTGCATAACTTGTGCTGCAAATTGCGGGCCTCGGTCCAATGTGATGGAACGTGGAAGGCCATGATGCTTCCATACGTTTGCCAAGAACAACTTTGCTGTGTCCAGGGTCAAACACGTTTTAGTACAAGCGATCAACTCAACCTCCTTTAATAAGCGATCAATGACCGTCAAGATCGAGTTGTAGCCGTGGGAAAGGGGGAGGTCCGTAATGAAGTTGGCTGATATGTGTTCCCATGGGGTATTTGGAATAGGGAGTGGTTGGAGGAGGCCTGCTGGGGCCCAATTAGATCCCTTGAATCTTTGGCATGTGTCGCATCGAGCGATGTAATCTTTGACTAGGGTAGCCATTCCAGGCCACCAGTAGTTGCGCTGCAACAGTTCTATGGTTTTCTCATATCCTGGGTGTCCTGTGACCAGGGAGTCATGATGTTTCTGGATGATCTCCATCCGTAGTATATTGCTTTCGGGCACGTATAGTCTGCCAAAAGTGTCATATAGGCATCCATCGCGTTCTTCACAGATGGAGTTCTTCTTACACAGCCTCTGAACATCTGCTTTGTTCAGAAGGCATGTGGCATTGAATATTTTTTGTTTTAATATGTCCCCATCATCTGCAATAAGGATGGTTGTCCTAATCTTATCCGGGGTGATAACAACGATTCCTTTGTTGTCATCTTCTATTCCCACGGCGTGATCTTCCCTTCTAGAGAGAGCATCTGGTTTCGTCATCGTGTGGCCAGGCTTGTAGAACCACAACATGTTGAACCGTGAGAGGTACATTGCCCATTGGGCTTGCCGACGGTTGAGATCCTGTCTCGTCATGAACCATTGCAAATTTGCATGGTCGTTCCATATTTCAAATTGGTGCCTAGCACCTTCTAGGTAATGACGCCATTGTTCCAGCGCTTGGATGACTGATAGCATCTCTTTATCTGCGACAGGGTAGTTCCGTTCTTGTGGCGTCATGGAGTGAGATGAAAAAGCGACGGGGTGCCATATGCCGTCTTTTTCTATAGATAGAACTGCGCCTGTAGCGTAATCGCTAGCATCCGATTCCAGGCGGAATTTGCAATCTAGATCCGGGAACGCGAGTACCGGAGCAGTCGTGAAGTGTTCCTTAAGCGTGTCAAACGCGTGTTGCTGGGGCTGTTCCCATCGAAAAGGTTCCTCTTTCTTGGTTAAGTCGTGTAGCGGGCGTGCAACGCGCGCGTAATCTTTTATGAACCT
>JBBPRK010000463.1:0-22823 GCA_038093075.1 Boletus patriciae | reverse complement strand
GAATCGAGACATGGATTCAAGACCAGATACCCAGCGAACGGACGGACAGCAAACAAGGCTGGGTCACGTGCTCCCACAGACCGGACTGGTGGCACTGGCGGATCGTGGCAGTTGGGTCGCGCTGGTATCGTAAACAAGATGGTGCTCTCACACGATTCTTGCGTACATGTCCTTATCATTCACTTGGTTCCCATCCCAAGTCTTACCCAGCCATTGTGTCACGAGCACTCATTGTTGGACAAGTTCCCACTAGCACCCCAGTCTTTTGCGTGAAAAACAGATGTGAACACACAACCTGTATGTTCACGTTCATTTTTCCACATGAGTATGATCGTTCACCTGCTGCGAGCACTTTCGTTTGTTGGAGGTGTCTCTACTCCCGGCCGCATCGTCCCAACCACTTAGACTGGCACAGGCCCGTTGGTGATCGATTGATCTCCTGCTCGTTTCCAAGTACTTCTACAAATACTCTTGGACCCTCTGAGGCTCTAAGCTTCGGGGCTCATCCAAGACGAGGAACCCAATCCTCCGTGTTTCCTCTAACAGAGTTTTGATGCATTCCTCTCCCCAAGCAGTGGCGCCCTGACATCACGGGGGGTTAGAACAACGCACGAGCGATGGACAGAAAGCTGGCAGGAGGGTGACCCACTTGCACTTGAAAGTGAAGCCTCGAATGCATTGTCCAAATGTGAACGGTCCTGCAAGGCGAAAAAGAAAGCTGTAAGACCGTGCGGAAGCAGGAACAGTTGTCATAAACGCCTTACATGAAATTCCTCAGTCGATTTCCGATACACATACTCTCCACGGTGAGCCTCCCGTGTTGCGTTCGCAGCCTCTTCTCCATCGAGCCCAGGTTATTGAAAGCACAGCACCAGGGCGTCGGTGCCTCCTCCGCTTCTGCCTGGCCCGCGTTCCCCATCATCGCGGCTACCAGATGAGGCAGACACGGGTCAGTTGTATATCTGTCGAAACGCTCCTGGAGCATTTTCGCCGTCACGATCAGTCTTGCCTTCTCGCTGCGTTCCATCAATGGCCTGGTCATCGAGAAGCGCAATGGCATCAGAGTGAAGGATGGTATGAAATGTGTCTTCGGGTTGACGGGTGGTTTCATGTAGCGTTCAAGGGAGACACTGTATCGAGGATTCGAGTAAAGGATCGCATGAAAGGGAGTCAGACGAATCCATCATGTAGGTGTCTACTAAAATCATTGCTTACACTGTCTGATCGGACGAAAAATCGACCTCGGTTGCTTCAGGGATCGGATTCATCTTGATCTGCGCCAAGCAGTGTGCCGTGTGGAATAGCACCGAAAGCGAAACCCCTAGCTTTTTCGTCTCCGCAATAACCGCAGCCGTTTCTGCCTCCGAGGCAGTTATGGTATAACGGAACGGTGGGTCAGACAAGTTCAACGGGCGGGACGGGGGAGCCAGGGTGTGACAAGGCTAGGTTATGGCCCATATTATTACTCGACCTACCGAAGCGAGAGGACTGGGATCAAACCTACCGCAGTCCGAGCATTCTGCTCCGCGAACTCTTCCAGGAGCCTCGTTCCGGCTGTCTCCCATTCTTTAGATGGTCCTCCTGTCGCAGTGATCGGATCGACGGGAAGGTTCTTCCACTCTTCCGAATGTTCGATTCTGACCTCCATGCCCTCGCCAGATATCCATTCGCACATTAGGTTCAGTGCGTGGAGTGCAGGCCCTGCATCGATTATAGAGTGACAGCCATGAAAGTATAGGCCATATTCCCTGTTGCGATCGTCTCCCTCTTTCGAGGTTGTAAGCAGGTAGGCCCTGAGAATAGTAGTGGTTCCATTCCCATCTGCGTAGGGGAGCCGTTTGAGGTTGATGCTTTGAACGAACTCGGATGGGTTGAGCGATGCTCCTCGTTCTTCGACGACAAGACTCAGATTGAGCCATGTTTCGCGGTCAGCAGATGGGGTATATACCCATCGTGGAGATACAATGTCCTCTACTGTGCATGAAATGATAGGGCAAACAAAGCTAGAATAAGGACGTGGGGCTTAGGTCAAGTGCTCGTTAAACAAAAAATATCGTAGAGAGAATGTTCTCACCGGAGTTTATCGAGAGCTACGCGAGCACGGTCCTTCAGTTCTTCTACCTTCAGCGAAGAGGTAAAATTGACGCCAATACAGACTTCACCATCTCTGTTGGCAAGTGACGGCCCATGGCCCAACGTTGGTCATCCTTGTCATGTCGGTGAACACAAAATCACTTGCGCATCAAATGTATTCCAGTGTCTCTGCATAGCAAGCTCGGAGCCAACCATAGGCCTGGCGTAAGCAGATGCGATCAGTCTGACGGTGATGTGAATTGGAGTGTACGGAACTGACCGAGTATAGACAGGGGGGTCACGATTGGCATCAAAGACCCATGGTGTTGGAAGGGGAGGTAAACTGGACATCCGGTGGTGGTGGGAGTTGATGGTCGCACTATCAGTATCCCTAAGGGCTACGTCAAGCCTTTAAATAGGGAACAGAATGACTCGGGTTTGCAAGTTCTGCGGGAGCGATATGAGTCCGATTCAAGCACGTGGATAACGGTCCCGGCCTGACCGGTAACCTAAGGTCTCTGCGACGCGACTCGGCGAGCCTCCCTCAACCGTGGGGCGGTTGGTGCATCGAGGCTTGCCTATCATGCAGTTCCTTTCAGCATGAACTTGAAGTGCAACCAACGTCGTAGTAGCTCCGGCTAATCCCGACGCAAATCGATAAGAGAGTGGGGTGGTCTACCAAACGCCGTATGTAGGAGGGTGTACCATTATCTGCGTCCTTTGATGGCATGGCGAGCCACTGTGTTCAAGCTTTTGTGAGTAAGTTGGTGCTATAGGTTCCAGGCTCTCCCTCGCTACCTGATGGAACCTTTCCCGGGCTCCGTACACATACTTACAAACCGAGTCTCCGAGTCAGAGTTGGGTCGGACGATGGCACCCGCACTTGGGTGCTCGTTCCAGATTGCGTCTACATCCTGTACCTCCAACTTGGCAAGGTGCATCATTCAGCATCTTCCCCCGAGCCGAAGATGCAAACCATGGTCGAGGTTCTAGGTTCCGCGCGCCTTCCAGAAGATCTCCGAGCGAGAGCCATAAAGCTCATCCCGAGCATGTCTTCAGACCCATCCGCAAATTTAATTAGATAGGGCTCCCCGCATACTACATCATTTAACGTATCCGGGGTACGATTGTCGACACTGCGCTGATGCCAGTCAAGATTAACAGGTCTTGGCATCGAACTGCACACAGTGAGAGCCTAGAGTTCCCGGCTGCTGGAAATACCTGACCCGGAGAAGTATGAAAGGATGTCTTTCCCCGTTCTTGCTGCTGCTGCCTTGACCTTCCTTGCGCAAAAATATTGGTACCGTACAGGTCACGTACGACCCACCCACGACGATCCCACCTGGCAGGCCAGTGACACCAACCGTTCCAACGAGATAAAAAAACAAATGGTTTACCGTGGCCAATACCAACGATCCCTTGTTGGGAGACATTCCTGGGGTCACCTGAACTCCATGTTGTGTGGCAGTTGTTTGGCAGTTGTTGGCAGCTCGAATACGTATCACCCGGTGGCATCACGCCGTGGCTGATCGGGGAAAATATATTGGATGGCTGCTCCTACGATCATGATCTCTGTCGGAAACACCCCTTTGAAATGGATAACTGAATACTACGTATCTGGGATCAGTGATCGGACATTATTGTGCTTTCAGGACTTGTGAATCAAGTTAGCATCTGAACAAGTTTATTAATATTGTTTAGATGTAAGCGTGTCCTCCCCTACAGGCCTGCATCTGAGCATCGAGGCGGTATGTCAGAAATTGTCTTTATGAAAAAAAAACTTGCAGTGATTCCCAGTGCATCAATACCACGAGGCTGAGTTTTGACAAACCATGGATAAGACGGCGGTCTCCGCGTTTTATCTAGTGGTTCCTGGCATGGCCTGTCGGCAAGGGCACCTAAATCATCTTGCGCGGCGTGCTCGGGCTGGTCAAGCTTTCATAGGTTCATTGCCATCGCATCTCCGATCTGAGCAAGACGTCAAATACAACCCTCGGAATGATCCAACAGGTATTGATGAAACGTCAACAGCCCTGAGATTCCCGGCGAATTCCGTGGACGTTCAGAACCGCCCAGGAGTGAACAGATTGGAGGTATCATTGTCCAAGCCACGGACGAAACTTTGTTCCCATTAGTTACTGACTGTTATCGTCGCCGTCCCGTTCGTGTTCCTCGCGCACTGCCACCCGTGTTCCCATGTCATCCGGAACATCCGTGCCTCCTTTGGGCTGTGGGGTTTTGCGGTCCTCATCATGATGCAGTGTGTCTAGTTCAGAATAGCAAGAAAACACGGTGCTCGTTGGAGTCACTTGAAGACACTGGATCCGACGTAAGATCGGGAGGATGAACGAATTAACGAGGCTCCAAGAGACATCAAGACGTCAGACTCACCTGTGAACGGGACGTCACGGGATTCAAAGAAAAACCAACCCGTGGGACGACCAGTCGCCGGATCCGTGAAACAGAGGAAACGTGGTCTTGCAAGGCAAACACTGAAAATGTGCTAGAGTGGCCAGTTTGATGGCGGCCATGAATATCCGGAGCCACGTTTGAATGAAACCGACACTGCGCGCCGGTGCTGGCGAAAATGCGATTCAGACCCGATGTCAGAGTACGACGTTTTTTTTCGCTCAATGGTGGGCAATGCACTGAGCACTCACGCATGCGTCTGGTTTGCTAACTCGAGTACGACATTGATACTATGAGTCGCACTTGGTACTTGGCCCTGGGGACTCGGGGAAGCAAACAGAATAATAGAGTGCATTTGTCGCACTCTCCTGAGAGGTTTTGCTGTCGGATTCGCAGGATATCGGCCCATAAGTAGTACATGAATACACGTTTGTCGTGGTCGGGACACGGTTGTCGAAACCTGGCAGCATGACCAAGCAGTGGCGAGATTATATCACTCAGCCTGTGCGCTCGCTTTCTCCCATCCTTCTTCATCATCTCCCACCATGACCACTTCACTCGATCTCCTCAAGCAGACCGGCACCATCGTCGTCTCAGACTCGGGCGACTTTGAGTGTAAGTACCCTCTCCGATCGCGAGCGCCATCGCCGAGCGCTTATCATGCACCACGATCTTCTCAGCGATCGGTGTCTACAAGCCACAGGTGTGTCCAGATTTCATTTGCCCCGTGTCACATATCGAGAGTCGTGCTAGGATGCGACCACCAACCCTTCTCTGATCTTGGCCGCAGCCAATAAACCCGGTTATTCACGTATCATCGACGTCGCCGTCAAGCACGGAAAAAGCAAGGGCGGTTCCCTCGAGGACCAGGCCAACGCCGCCCTGGACCGCTTGGTATGAATGGAAGCTCTATCATTTCTTTGCCACACCTTCACATTACCACCACCCTCATTTTTAGCTCGTCGAATTCGGAAAAGAAATTCTCGCTATTATTCCCGGCCGTGTGTCGACGGAGGTTGATGCTCGTCTCTCCTTTGACAAGGAAGCCACCAAGAAAAAGGTAAATTGGCCTCGATCAGGCCATACACGTAATTCGGCAAGCATGCTGATGCCATGGCCATTGAATCGTTCTCGTCATTCAGGCCAAGGAACTCATCGCCCTCTACGATGGCCTCGGTATCAAGAAGGAGCGTATCCTCATCAAGATCGCATCGACGTGGGAGGGTATCCAGGCCGCCCGTGAACTCGAAAGGGACGACGGCATTCACTGCAACCTCACGCTTCTCTTCGGTTTCGGTCAGGCCGTTGCCTGCGCGGAGGCGGGCGTGACGCTCATTTCACCTTTTGTTGGTCGTGTAAGCTGACTTTTTTTTTCTATTCTTTCCAACATGTGCCTCACCTCTTTCCAATTCATTCCTTCCGCATATAGATCCTCGATTGGTACAAGAAGGCAACCGGAAAGAACTATGAAGGCGACGAGGACCCTGGTGTGAAATCGGTCAAAAAGATCTTCAACTACTACAAACAGCACGGCTACAAAACCATAGTCATGGGTGCCAGTTTCCGTAACGTACGTCAATGAGTCTGTTTGTCTCTCTCGTTCTGATCCGACCACAAACAACGCCCCATCCCGTCACATCGGTCGATCGCACCCCTCCGACAGTCTGGCGAAATTAAAGCGCTGGCTGGCGTTGACTTTTTGACCATCTCCCCTGCCCTGCTCGAGGAACTCAAGAAGTCGACGGATCCTGTACCCAAGAAACTGGATGCTTACGCAGGTGGGTACTCGTCGATATGGGTCGTTCTCGAATCCTGCCCAACATGCATTGGCTGATCCGTCTTTTCTTTTTTCCCCTTCCCGTGCCCCTTTTGTGCGTTCCCCTTGTGTACCTTTTCCATTCCCGTCCCGGCGCCTTTGATAACACACGTCACGCCCCCTGTCACTCGTTCCAGCCATCGAGGCCATCGACAAGGTCTCCTACATCGACAACGAGCCCGAATTCCGCTGGACCCTCCTCCAAGACCAGATGGCCTTTGACAAGCTCCACGAAGGGATCAAGAAGTTTGCAGAGGACGGCGAGACCCTCAAAGCGCTCCTCCGCAAAAAGCTCTCTGCCTAGACACGTCGTTCCATTGCGTTCCCCTCCCCATTTTAGACGTTCATGTAAAGTAGGAAAAACAAAAATGTCGTTGTATGAGGTGAAAAAAGAAGATGGCGCATGTCGTGTACGTGGATACGTAGAAGACCGTTTCATACGCGCCCAAATCGCCCATCTCCGTGGTCACTCATCATGATGGCGAGCTGGCATGGCTTCGACGTCTTCCATTATTGAATATTGAACCGTGTATGGGGTGATGCCGTCACCGTCGATTGTCGGTCGGGAGGAATAAAAATGAAAAGAATGGAATCTCAGGCCCTTCCAGACTCGGACCGGAGACATTGATTCCTCGCGGCTAGAAAAGTACAAATGATGACCAGGTGTTTTATATTACTTTAAAAGTGGTGTACACATACGAAGTGATGGATGCCATGGATACTACGAGACGAGGCAAAGTACAAGGAAAAACACAAAAGGGGATGTACACGAAGTTAACAGGAGTAGTGAGGGGGGGAATGGTTCTGCGTCACAAAAAATGTGTCATACCAGACGACAAGTCAACAAGAATCCCTCGGCGATCAGTGGCAAAAATACGCACGAGAAAATGAAAGTGTGCTTGAATTCTAGCAATGCCAGCTCGGCCGAAAATCAATTCAGAGCGCAGACACCCCTGATTCCCATTCCTCGCTCGTCACACATCCGACGGCCCTACACACCGGACAAGACACCTCGACAAACGGCTCCCTCTTATTCTCACCGCCCCACCCCGCAACACGCTCCGCGCTGACCAAACATGCAGGATGGAATGCATGCGCGCATACAGACGCTTGACCATTGCTCTCGTGGTCGCCAGCGCCAGGCAACGAGTGAATGGATACTTGCTCCGTCATCGACTCGGACAACTCAGGATAAGGATCTTCGTCAGAAGGGCCGATGCCACAGCTCGTATCGGAACAACGCAGACCCTTCTCTCGTTCTCGCTGCTCGACACGTTGTCGCAGTGAAGGTCCAGGGGCAGACGGGAGGATCCATGTTTTTCTCTCCCGCCGGGGAGGCATAGGACGAGTGGGTCGGAACATCATTGGATGGAACGGAAAGACTGGAACGCCGCGGGGACCGCCCGTGGGAGGGGGGATAGGTTGGGGACCGGCTGCTTCAGGCCCCGGTATGACTTGTGGTTGTGGTTGAGCACCGTCCGCGGGGGGAGCAGCTGGAACAGGCGCAGGACCTTGTCCATTTATTACTTGTGGGATAATATTTCGTGTTGTCCGCAAAACACCCTCGATCAACGATTGTAGATCCTGTGCAAACCCATTGGGATTTGCAGCACCATTTTCGCCAGCGGCACCGACGCCCGCTCCGCCAACGTCAGCACCATCAGCACCTTCGGCGTTATCACGGGCATCGCCATCCCGTTCTTGGGGGGGTAGACCACCAACAAACATATCTAACCCTATCGTCATGACATCGATACCTGCAGGCGCAAACAAATACTCATTAGTTGAGCTCGGTATAGGGACTGTGCGCGGCGGCGCGGTAGGAAGAAAAGACGGACCCTGGTTGTCACCGTCGGGCCCTTGTGCTGCGGTCGGCCTCAGGGGTATTTGAATAGGAAAAGAGAACATAGGGATTCCGGGTATGGCGAATGGGTTGAAACCCGGGCCAACTGGCGGTGCGCCAGCTTGTCCAGTGGTGGGAGGGGGTACAGGACCCGGAGGCACTGTGGCTGTTGCAGGACGGGCATCTGTAGTCGCGGGCGCAGGGTCTGCTGGGGCAGCAGCAGCGTCGGCCGCACGGGTACCAGTGGCAGAATCATCCAAAGGAACCTCCGGTGCAGCCTGCGGGCCAGCCGGCGCTGGGTTTGGGATGGCATTGCCTGGTTGACCAGGAGGAGCACGATTGAACGCAGGTCTAGGCGGCGGAGTGTAGGTAAGATTTTCCGGGTCGATGTTGAATCTGCAGGTTGGGCACGTTGCTTGCTTTGCCCTTGTGAACCACGGCAACAGACATGAAGCGTGGAACACGTGAGCGCATGGAAGGGAAATGATTGTGACTGCTTCGGAGGACGGCGGGGTTGGGGTGGACGTGCCTGAAGCAGAGCCGGAACGGGCGTCAACGTCCATCAAATCGTTCGCTGTATGCGCTTCATGTTGTCCCTCAACGGCGTCCGTCCCCGAGGACGATGACTGCGGCGCTTCACCTCCCGAAAACTGCTGACCACTGAAATTGTCGCTCTCGCCATCAAGTAGCGTGTCCCAGCAGATAGCGCATCCAGCCGGCGATCCTTCGGCGCTGGATTCCCCAACGTGCCCTCCCGGTGCACCTCCAACACGTTCTAACCTCTTCACGAGTCCCAAAGGGACGACATCTAGACCTGCGATAAGCTTCTTCGCCCGCTCGGGGTCTTCCCGCGCCTCATCCAAAGCTTGAAACTCTTGGAAGAACGCTGCAAATGATGCAAAGAACTCTTCTCGGGTAGCTGCGTCCATATTGAACAAGCCTGGGGCCCCGCCCTGGCCGGCGGCAGCTGGTCCCGCAGCTGGTCCCGGCCGATTACCCGGTGGAGGCCCAAAGAGCGGTATCGTCAAAGTAAATCCAGCTGTGAAGATCGGAACACCGCGCGGCGCACGACCGGGGGTTGCATCATTGCCTATAGTTGACGGATCTGCAGTATCCTCACCAGTTTGTGGGTGCTCGTGTGGGGCTTCTCCCCCAGGGAAATTGCCCCCGGGAGGAGGGCCCAGGCCAAACAAGGCACCAAATAAGCCCGGAGGATGAGGCAGTTGCTGCGGGTTAGCATTCTGCGGCGCACCATCGCCGGGTGGAGGTATGCCCACACGCTCTGAGGGATGTCGACGATCCCTAGCGTCGTCTCCGTCATCGTCTACACGAGCACGTCGAGTACCGGCGATAGGTTCGAGGGGAGGAGGATCGCCTTCATCATCCGCCCAAACAGTATCCCGATCATCGCCGACGGGCTGGACGTCCTGGTGCGGCGGTACTGGGTCGAAAGTGGCGATGCCAGCGTCTGACTCGTCCGACGAGTCGGTTACGGAGCGCAATTCTGGCATGGAATCCTCGTCTTCATCAGGCTGCGATTCGAGTTGTGAATGGGGTGGCATATCAACGTCTGCAGGCGGGGACGCCGAGGATATGGATGAGTTGGGCGCAGTCGAGCTGGAGGAAGGGTGGGCGGTATCTGTGGGACGATTGCTGTGTGCTCCGCCCACGGAATTCAAAGGATCAGTGGGTGGAATATCATTCCTGCGATCTCGCGAGTGCTGCCCACTACTGGAATCGTGGTTACTAGCGAAGGCGTGATTGATATTTCGGAATACGTTCTGGAGAGTGGTTCCAATATGGAAGTTGTGGGGAAAGGGCAGACCGCGGGTATTGTTATTATTTTGGTTGTTGTTGTTCATAAGAGCGGGGGTGGTGGTGGTGCGAGAACAAGCCGTGGAGTAGGGTGTTTGTAATCAGTGGGCGGGACTTTGTAGGACTTGTTGTCGGCAGCGACGGCGCTCTCATGTCCAGCCACGATATCTGATGTCACTTGTTTGTCACGGTCGCGTAAACACCAGAACATTCTTCGTTTCCAGCTGTCGCGTGTTCAATCCACAACAATGGCAACTTTTCTGGCGAAATTAACAGGAAAATACATTACACTAGAGACTACAGGTTTATATACATGAAAACCGGGCGGAAAAATCACAACGCCTTGCCCTTACCCCTACGCAATTGTTTGCGCAGGTATCGTCGTGCAGCCGGAACGCCAAACTAGCACCCTCGTCAGCATCCCGCACTCAAGAGCCAGGAACGACAACTTACCCGGACAGTCGGATACAGTACCAACAGTGTCCCCCCAGTGATCCAGCCCCATTTCACAGGCGCGGGTAGGGGCTCCCGGAACATTCCTCGGCTCCACTTGGTAATCACCAACAGTTCTGTCAGGACCGTGGCGAGTAACAGCCAACAATGCTGCCCCATGCGCCTTGCCCTTCTGTCCGTAAAATGAGCCACGCGACGCCTTCTCTTCATGGACTGGGGGACATACTTTGGATCATTGATATACTGGTATAACTCCCTCACGGCCGGTAATGCGCACAAGAAGACAAATGCGAGTCTCATTATGATGATAGGATGATCAGGCTCCATCCATAATAATGACTAGAGTAGCCGTTCATGATCAACAAGACCGTTAAACACCGACATGATCATACATCAAGCATCTCGCTTACCTTCAAGTAAAATGGGTTCAGCTCCGCAGCAAGGAACACCGCAAGGAGCAGTACGACGGTGATATAGTGACGAAATGACGTCGTTCCCTCCCACTTGAATGCAGTCCAATCATGTGGTGAAAATTGGCTCAGTACCCGCTTTGCTTTCGAGCGCAATCCCCGTGTTTGTCGCAATCCGCGCCATTCATACGGCTACATGGTATTCCAGTCAGGGTCGCTAGTAACAGGGTACATGGCGACATACCTTTACTTCCAGATACTGACATGTTTTCATCCCTATCAACACGGCGTAATCACACCCCATTAGGTCGCTGGTGACTGCTTTTGAAGAACAGCCGAGACGCACCTAGATACGTTCCTAACCAATTACACAGCAAAACATCGAGGATCCACTGAACGATAACATATCAGCCACCGGAAAATCTAAAACGGGGAGGCTTTACATGGTCCCACCAGCACTATACAAGATTGAGTGCCCTGCGGAGATAGGGGGATCGAGATTAGACGTACTTCGGCGAAGTTCGGTAGTTGATGCTGCAGACTATATTCAGCAAACTCAAATGCTATGCTCAAGATCTTCAATGACGAGATCAGCTACCCTGAAAGCGCTATCGGCAAAGAGGACACACCCAACAGAACCAGTAATCACGCAGTACCATCGCCTTTCCAAACCAGCCCAGCGCGTGTGCTAAGCAAAATATATCAACCGCGTCCTAAGCGAACAACATGCACAGCATGTCAGGATAGATCCTCCAAAAGCAAGCGACCAGAAAGGCTGACCCAGATATTCCGCACGGTGAGCGCGCAATTCTCCGCATAGCTTTTCTCGGGAAGGGGTACGTTCAAAGCGGGATCTAGGAACGTCATCATTCTTCTTGCCGAGTGAAGATCCTGGAAGAGCAAGAAGACCAGGGCAAGCTCATAGAGTAGGTTCATCCCCAACGCAATCCGCCAAAACGCCGGGTGCGGCCGTATAAACGGCCCGTCCCTGAACTGAATCATGGAAAACATCAAGAAGGAAGCTATTGCGGCGTAGACTCCCCTGACGTGGATGAGATTACGAATGAGATCAAGACACGAACAGGGAATGGAAACGCGTACACGCGACGTTTGTCTCGCCCCTCTGCAAGGACGTCGGGAGTCATGGCAATGTAAGCCAAAGCGGCGAGACCAACGGAAAGCGCGGTCAGCGTGATGGGTTTGTAGAAAAATCTGGAGAGGTCTCGGTAAGAACACAAGAATGACCCGAAGTTGACGCACTCTACAGAGGTATCGTTGCGCTCCTGGAAAGGGGCTATTCGAGTGTAAGGCTCGGTGCGATCTGCCTTCATTCGTGTCAATCCCGTCAATAAGACTGCGCTTCACCGGCAACATACATCGAACCCTGGGTAGACATTAAATCGGCGTTCCGTCTGGCCGGCTTACTACGGTTACTACTCACAACGAACGGGAGCACCATCTAGGCCAGGCTTGGGTTCCGCCTCGGACGGAGAGTGCAGCACATCGGATGTTTCATTCGGGGAAGTCGGTGACTCGGGTTCCGAGGTCATGTCGAACGAGGCCGAAGCCGATAAGAGTGGAGCAGAAGTCGTGAGCGTGAATTACAAGCTCAACGCATGCAAGACAATGCTGAAGCCAAGTGTCGCAGTCCGAAGTCGACCAATAGCTGACTGGTTCCACGCACGCGCCAGGTGTCACCAACGTGTAGCCTCGAAGTTCCAGAACCTCTGTCAGGATCAAGTGGATTATGTAAGCAGTCGAATTGGGTGTAGCAACTCAAGTGCGTTGAGAACGCTTTGGTCATACCATGAAACCTATCCCATGCTTGTCAAGGGCGGGATGGACATGAGATTTCGAGACTACGAATGGTGCTCGTATTAGATACTCCTTCATACTAATCGGCGGTCGGTCCATTTGTAATACTATGCTGAGGGCCGCAGTATGTTGTCATCGGGAGTCTGTGCGAGCGCACCCACTCCCCTGAAGAAATTCTGGTACTATTCCTATTTTCGAAAACTAAAGGTGGCGGAAATATCAGTACCGCTCACAGACAAGACGGAGCAGTGCAAAAATAAAATTCACTGGCGCTGTCAATTTCCAAAGTAACGGGGGATATCCAACAAGTCTGCTATAGATCCCTCGACTTTGATGGGAGTGCCAGTGGCACCTGAGGCTGCCCTTTCGGATCATGGTTGTGCAGTGCGCGACCTATGTAGAATGTGGCGCACTATCATCATGTTCTGCTAAGATCGAGGGCTTTTCGATGAATAAGGTTAGAGGCAGCTGCCTACAACCCTGCCGATGACGTTTAGTGTCTGTGTCTATTGGCAAGTGCTCATCCTTACATTCGCACTCCGGAGATTTCTGCGGTTTGTCCGATGATTTGCAATGCACTTGTGAACGGTTTCCCAACTTCCTCTTATCTCAAGTCCGACGGCAGTGCAACTCGGGGTGTCTTCTCAGGATGTCGCACGACAATGGCGCCCACCACCAAAGGGCCAAAGGTGACCCGTTCAGTCCTCTCCCTTGGGAGATACGCTCGTATGCTCTTCGGGGGCCAACTTATCTGAGCGTTACTTCCAAAACCAGCTCCGCGCGTCGTTCCGATCGATGACAGCGAGTTTTCGATCGGGAGATGCCATCATTGTCAGTCAAAAATGCCGCCGTCGTTTCATGGTTCTCGCTTCAACTCGGGCGCGCCGCGCAAGAACGAACGAATCTGTGGCAGACGGTCTGGACGGCCGACCCGTTGGAGCGATTGATGGCGCTATTCGCTTCTCGCCTCGTTTTCGAGCACTTCTGGACATTCTGGAACATCCATCGTGTCATTCCTGAATGCCAGACCCACGTGAGGTTCACATCAATATTCATAGAATTGTCCTCGGACGTCCATCTGGTAAACACTCCAACACCTACCTTCTAGGGTACAGGCACGAGGCACTTGGAGCACCTTCCCGGTGATGTGTCTCACGCTCTTGATGACCCTGAACACGAGTGGATATGAACTTGGTTCCGGCCAGACTGTGCCACGTTGGAGAGGATTGAATTTCATCCACATGATCCCTCAGGAGATGGGCGGACTCAGCATCTAGGCCACATACCAGACCGGGGCTGTGGATCATGCCGAGGGAGGAGCGTTGGACAGTGATGGGCGTCACGATCGCCGGAAGTGCCCGTGGGGAGCAGATGTGTGATTCTTCTGCAACGGATGTAGCCGAACGGAGGTACCAGATTGAGACAACTGAATACACCGTCGGACAGAATGATCCTTCTAGAGTTGCTTCGTCGCGACGACATTTGTTGCGCACTGGGTTTCTACTGATCGCTGACCGCGGCAGTGATTTGAATGATGAAAACCTGGGGTGTTCGCGTACCTGATATGTTAATCAGCGCTGTGGTGAGTGCACATGCGGTACTGTATACTTAATTGATAATGTCTCGAAGTCATAATCGGGTATGAGGTCAAGAAGCTATCTGCCCAAGGTTAAGGTGTGGCGCACGAGTTGCCAGGGACGACATATGGAGGAATTATTCTGCGATGAACGGTAAAAGCCATTCATTGTGATAGAGGAGCGTGCACAATCGGACTTGATCGGCGGGAGAAAAAAGCATCCGAAGAGGTTCAGATAAAGTAATAGATCAAACCGAGAGTCTGGTAAGTTTGCGGCCTTCGAACTTGAAACTCAACTCTTCATCCTGATCGGCCTTGCCGACCATGACGGACGTGTGGAGATATTTTTCCTCCGTTTCTGACAGAAAGAAAGCCGGGTTTCCTCGCCCCTCCCGGGTAAACACGTAATACTACCTGGGAGTCGACACATATCCCGAGGCAAGTTACGCCACCATCCACCGCCGGCGATGTGACCATGACAGGTGGACGCTGCAGCATGCCAGTGAGTCAAATGGTGCCGTAGACCATGCCAGTGGGGATTTCAGGTTGGTTGGCAGACCTCCTGCCTTGTTCGGGACATCGTTATCTCTTGCTCGGTCCACGTGTTCCTCGAGGCTTTTCATGAACAAGATATGAAGGAATGAGTTGGGTGTTTCGGTTAACGTGGGCGTGCAGGGCCTGCGAACGGGATGGTCGTTCCTTCACGTCATTTCAGACTAATTACGAGATCTGGGTGGGCTGCATTCCCCGTAATGGACTGGCAGTTCTCAGGCAGATCCGACTCATGCACGCTGATACGGTTGCGTCCAAACCGCCGTCACAAGAGGTGATCTGTCCTCCTGACACTTGTCTCTGACTGACATGCAACGGCTCCCATGCTGACTGCAGAACCCCGCAAACGGCAAGCCTACTTAGTGCGAGGAGGGCGCCGTCTGTGCAGAGGGCGATGACAGTTGCCAGACGGATCGGAAGCATTACACGATGTTGTAATGCAGCTGAGCAGCCACCGTCGCTGGGTTGGAAGAGGCTGGGCGCGTTCACAGGACGAATGATTGGGGGAGAGTGCTAATCAGATATCCGAGGGCACTGCATTGGAATTAGGCTCAACAACCCGGCCAGGTTGAATATGGCGAGCAAGTTACCTGAACAAACGGGGGTATTTGGATGGTCAGCCCTGATTGAGGCAAGTTGTCCTGTTCTTTACTCACGCGTTGTATTTATGTCACTGCCGAGACTGGAAGGCACCTCTTTCAGGGTTGGGTCACACAGAGACCGCTTTCGTGAAAACGATCTGTGTTGCTGTCAATGCCCGAGGTGATCCAGATCTTCTCCTCGTTACTTAAGTACTTAATGTCCCCGTCCCCCCATTTGAAACTACCTTGGACCATATCCACCCTCCACAAAGTACTTCTTTCTTCCTCTCCTTGTCGCCATGGCCTCTGACCCCTTCCCGCCCATTCAGCACAAAGGCGAAATCATGGATCTCGACTTCACCGTTGACACCGATCACCGCAAGCGCAGGCGCAACCGCACTACCCAGTCCTGTCTCAATTGCCACACCTCCAAACGCAAGGTTCGTCTTCCCTTGCTCCTTTCGTCTTGTCCTCACCTTGCCACAGTGCGACAGAAAACGTCCTTGCCAGCGCTGCATCCAGCTTGGTCTCGTGTGTGCTGCACTTGCGCCTTTGTCCGTCCGTCTCATCGTGTCCACAGACTGGCCTTTGTGTATACGAAATTGACGATCCAGCATTGAGGTGCGTTCATGCCTCCCGCGCGGTGCAAAATCCCGAGTGAACGGCGTTCCAGAGATGACCCCTCCCTTGACGAAACAACTCGTCTGCGCAATAGAATAGCGGAGTTGGAAAGCCTCGTTCGAGAGCTGCGTGGTACGGATATTTGTTTCATCATCTAATCGGTTGCCTGATTTACTTGTGGTCTAGGCAAGCCCCATCCACGCTGGGCAGATGCCAGCTTCAGAGACGGTGACCCGTCAGAGCGGTGGCACTCGCGTGCCGCCAAAAACAGCCTGCATCTCAGGCGCCGCGCACGTTCCCCAGACACGCTGGCGCGTTCCAATCAGGAGACCAGGGGTCTGGTTTCTGCCTCTGGAACTCCGATCAAGATTGAGCCAATTGCGGAGATAACTCAGCCTCATCTATATCGCTTCACGCCGTCTCCTCCAGCGTCGTATCCGGCTTTCCATTCAGATAACTCGGCGTCACCACCATATGAACGCCAGAATGGCCATCATTACACCAATGGCAACGTCGCTTCCAATGGGCGCTCTTCTCTGCCGTACCCATCGCCAACCTCCACTAACGGTCTCTCATATAACCATCACCCGTCTGATCCTCCTTCCTATCATGAAAACGGAAACGTCTATCAGATGGATCCATGCGGCCCGGATAAAGTATACGGCAATCACTTCCCGTCGGATTCACCTCCGTCTCAACCATTTTGCGGGTGTCGAACCAACCCTGGTGCCGAACACGCATTCGTGTCCCTTGAACAACAGCTTCAAAGCACGCTCGCGTCGCTAAGGCAGTACGCGCAACATCCAGACAACTCTCAGTGTCAATTATTTCGGCGCATCAACGAACTTAGCAATCTCATGCAGTGCGTCCCTGTTTGTTGCCTCGCGGCGACCTCGTGTTCAGTATGAGCTAATTTCTTGGTGATGAGAATTAGTGGAAATGATCCGGATGAGGGCACAGGTTCACCATATGGGACTCTTCCCACACCGACTGAGAGTGAAATTCTGTCCTCGCATTCGTCTTCGAGTACGCCCTTCCATGGATCATCCGCTGGTGCATCCGTCTCGGAGTGGAACACTATGGCTTCTACCGGATTCAATCCTTACTTCCCGATATCATCAGGCGAACAGACCATGTACAGTAATATCATCGCATGAACTCGGCCACAGCTGTAGCCCTGCCTTCGTACTGCTATATCCAGCTCTTGATGCTTTATTTACTCACTGTCGCGCGGGTTGTGGCTTTGTACTAATAAGTATTTGTGCTAGATTTACAACACGAGACTATGTCTGTACATTATACGTCATGTACCCTCTGTCATACTCACGCCACTCGAGCGACATAGACTACTTTGATAATTCGCTCCTTTCTAATCTGAAGCGAAATACACGTTGTGATGAGGGATTCGCCAGAATGGGCTGCCCTTGCGTGGTCAGCCCCCACCGGTCTCTCTCAGTGAAGACAACTTCCCCGCCTTGCTTAACGAGGACGACGGTGGAAAGACGCGTCCCATAATAGTTGCCATCGTTCAAGGGTTCGACCTGGATCGTGTTTTTCAATTCTGATCGATCGCGCGGTGGCTGAGAAGATCGCCATCTATGCACACCACGAGCAAATCGTTGAGCGAATCGCTGCGAGACGTATCATACACCCACGTCAAGAGATCAAACAGACGTTCGGTGAGCTGATCTTCTGACGTGTCCGGCGGCAGGGTGTCGAGAAGGGCGTCGAGTGCGTGGACGCCATGTTGCACCTTGGGCCATTCGTCTGCCCCGTTGCCGTCGATGCCGTTTGAGAGTCCCCCGCGGTGTCTTTGAGCGTCTGTGAGCGCGCGATAAGTGATCGGGCCGCCGGCACCACCATTGGTGGCGTAGAGCGCGTCAAAAGAGAGCGAGGGGGGCTCAGAAGCGGGTGCGAGGAGCAGCAAGTTGAATCCCGCGTAGCTCGCATCTGGGGGGATGAGTTTCCGTGCGTCGTCCTCCAACGACGACGGCGACGGCGAGGTCAAGAACGACGAGAGGAGGTATCCCCGGGAGGTGAAGGTGGAGGTGTTGAGCGGTTCGGTGATGTTCGTCCTGTGGGAGCGTGCAGACGATGAGCATCGTGGTTGCGGGTCACTTACAGCAAGGCGAGTTTTCCGGTCTTGTTGAGACCGAGCCATGTGCCACCGGCTTGGACGTCGATGCCTGATAGGATGTGGGGGTCGGGTTGCCTGCCAAAGGAATGGAAGCGCGCGGGCTTGGTCGGTCTGGCGAGATACTCGTCCCGGTTGCTACACAAGATGCTGATTGCAAAATGAACACGGCGGTGCGCGAGGATCGGAAAATCACGCACAGAGCGTAACCGGGGTGGTCCAGTGTGAAAAAGGCGACACACATCTCGCGAGCGGGAGATCCAGGCAGACAGGAACGTGGCGGGAGAACCGTATTCGCGTTACTTGCTTGTGTCAAATTGACACTGCCAGGCTCGTTTGAGAGTCTCCGTGGAGCGGTTGTTTCGCCCAGCGATCTTGATCAATCGTTCCACCTGAGCGCGCGTTTCGGGAGACTTCGCGCAGAACAACATATCTCGTTCTCACGCCTACCCGGATAAACCAGTTGCGGGCGGGGATTTTCGACTTGGGATGGACACAATGGCTACAGTCGTTCTGGATAACGGTGGGTTCGCCATTAAGGCCGGCGTCGTCGGGAACGATGAAACAGTCCGGTGAGTCTGGCGATTCGTCGCACCCAGCAGGGGCTTATGCTCGTCCCCAAGGACTATTCCCAACGCTATCGTCCGATCAAAGGGGGACAAGACTACGTACATTGGCCATGAGATTGCCCGCTGTAGAGATTTTTCCTCTCTCCATTATCGGCTCCCTTTTGAAAAGGTCTGTCTTATTCTGGTAGAACAAACGTTCTGCTCCATGCGATAACTGACCCCGAAGCGAATTAGGGCTATCTAGTCGACTGGGATGCGCAAAAGGCTGTTTGGGATGGCTTATTCTCCACAGAGGTCCTCTCTGTCAGTACCTTCCTCCGCTCGTCTAGCTTGCGCTGCAGCCTCTGCAGGTGAACGCCCCAGAGTCCTCGCTCATCATCACTGAACCTTATTTCAACTTGCCCAACATCCAAGATGTCTACGACCAGTTCGTATTCGAAGAATACGAATTTCAATCCTATTACAGATGCACACGTAAGTTGCATGCCTCCATGGATACTGGGCGCCGCCACGCTCATCATTAATCATTCCCGTCCAGCCGCTTCCATGATTCCATATGGTTCCCTCTTCGCCGCTGAGGAACTGAATGTTCCCGAATGTGCCGTCATCGTTGATTCTGGCTTCAGCTTTACGCATGTGGTACCTTTGATCAACCATCAAATCCAGTGGTATGCCGTCAAGAGGTCAGTATTCTGATAGAAACTTCGACCTTTAATGTCCTCATCTGAATATAGAATGGACGTCGGAGGCAAATTGCTGACCAATCAGCTGAAAGAGGTGGTGTCATATCGCCAGTGGAACATGATGGATGAAACATACATTATGAATCACGCCAAGGAGGCGTGCTGTTACGTCTCAACGCAGTTCATTGCGGACCTCGAAACCTGTCGGTACGTCGTTCCTTCACTACGCAGCAAGCAGTTATTCAACCAACAAAGGTCGAGCCCGAAGCACAATTCCGTTGTAATGGAATACCTCTTACCCAACTTCTCCATTAATCGAGGGGGCGAGATCAAGCGCCCCGGATATGAGCTCACTCCAACAGATCAAGTGCTCCTCATGGAGAACGAACGTTTTACAATACCAGAGCTCCTATTCCGTCCCGACGATATCGGTCGGTCGTTGAAATCCATGATATTACACACTTATCGACTTATCATTCCTAATTTTCTAGGACTGGAGCAGACTGGACTCCCAGGCACGATAGCGGCGTCCATTGCGTTACTCCCCGAAGATCTTCAGGGATTGTTTTGGGCAAACATCGGTGTCATCGGTGGTAATACCCAGTTCTCCGGATTTCATCAAAGACTGTACGCAATCGCGGTCATTCGTATAGCCCGTCGTGGGATGCCACTAACGATGAATCAGCATGACGGAATTGCGCTCGCTTGCCCCGGTAGATTTCGAGATAAACATATTCAAGTCTGACGAGTGAGTTTTTTTTAATACTCGCTATCATATCATCATGACATGCGCCACGGATCAGCCCGGTGACAGAATCGTATCGCTCCGCGTTGGCGTTTGCCAAAAATCCCGTTTTTCCATCCCATCTTCTCACTCGAGCAGAATATTTGGAATCTGGCAGCAGTGCAGCGCGCAGAAAGTTTGGCCAGTGGGACTCCACCGGCAAGCTTGTCGAGAAGAACAAGAGCACAAGACAGGACGATGTCGAGCCTCGGTTGACGAAGAAACCCAGCCGAGCACGCATGCGTTCCAGTGCATCGTCAAGTGTTCGCCGTCGGTGACTGCCGTACCCTTCTTTGATCCAACGGTGCAAGTTGACATATTCGGGGTTAGCTTTCCCGAGTATGAAACTTATACTAGAACGACGCCGGCATTCGCACCAGGGAAACAAGACTTGGCAACGTGACTCGAGCGCAAACCCACATTCCCGTTTCGCTTTTCAGATTCGTCGTTCGTATCTACTTATCGTGTTTGGTCCCAGTAGTACGGAACCTGCAAAATGAAAAGCTCGGCGTGACGAGCTCGGCCTCTGTGGGAGTGACATTTGACTTGACCTTATCTGGTCAGGCACTGATCTAAGCGGAGCGCAGTCGTGATTACCGCTGGCTCGCCTTCCAATGCATGTCAGTTTCCTCCTTTCGGAACGTAAGAAGTGTTCCCTTAGTAATTACAGTCTTCGTTCTTCCAGAGTTCTCGGCTTGGACCGCTCATTTCAGCGATCACCGTGCACGAGCCAGCCTACGAGCTGAGCCATCATCGCCACTCTGGTCTCTTCTCGAACTCACCGCATCGAATGCCGGTGGTCGGGAATCATCGCTATCACTGGGGTTCGAGTTGTCTGCGCCTTTTTCACGATTGATGTGCCCTCATCTCGCATCCAGGTACGGTGGGTGCTCCGAGCTCGACGGGCTGCGCTCTCACCGTTCCTTACCACGAGGTCACAGCTGATTCCAGAGGGGACAGGCGCTGCCGCTGTCCATCTCCTTCCGCGGCGGCACTCGCGGTGTCTGTCTCAGGTCCTGGATGCCCCGCCCTGTAACCGTACCGTCTGATCGTGAATCGTGGATCGCGCAGTTGGATCGTTGTGTGGGCCTTCCTGCATCTTGCCATCTCGAATCTTGCCAGTTCGTGTCCCGAATCACCGAACCCCGGCATCGTGGCATCGCGCCATTTTTGCCCGTCGTTGGGTATCATTATCAACTTGGGTCGTGTTGTTTCAAGTGCGCGTCATCTCATGTCCACGACGTTCGGAACCGGTTATGAACCGCGTGCGCGGCGCGTGGGGGACCGGGCGGGCGTACGAGTGATCTTGTCGGGTGATGGGTGATAGGTAAACGGGCCGACGAGGTGCTCGGGCTCGGGCTCGGGGAACCGGTCATTCGGGGTGCCGTGGTCAGCAAGTTTACGGGTTTCGCGGTCGGCGTGGCTGCGTTTGGCACGTTGCTGTGTCGTGTGAGGGAACTGCACGGAGTGGGTGTCCTCTATCTTTTACCTCCTGTGCCGCCGGTGGTCACTTCGGTCCGGCTGGTGCCCCCGGATGGGGATTGGGGTCGGGAAAATGCAAGAGGGGAACGGGAATTAGGTTCCTCCAGCTCGGTGAACAAGTGAACGACCGTACAGCATTCGGCAGATAGACTCGTCCCCTCATGATCGTATCAGAGGCGTGATGTAGTTCTACAAAGCGTTTCTCTTTCTTGCCCAGTGTCTTTCCGCAGCAACCCCTCTTTGCATCTTTCCTTGGCCAGTCGAACAAACCCAAAAGTTTGAAAGCAGCGAGATCCATTCCATGGCATCCATACATCGGCCCATAGCAAGCAGTGCGCGCAGCAGCTCCCGATGGGTCAATTTAGCTCCTTTCACCTCCGGTTACCGAGCGATCGTCCTTGAGCCCCGCACTGAACGACTCGGAGATGCCCCGCCAACTGGACCAATACTCGCACTCGCCGACTCCTGATTCCTGAAGAACGATTGGTCGTCCACGATCGCGTCTGGCCCTGGCCCGCCATCAGCCAGCCCCCCTTTCTTTCCTTTCTTTCCCTTTCATTTCCTTTTCAGATTTTTCCGCAATTCACGGCCCAACAATCCAAAGCAGCTCCTATAGAGCCTAGGGCCTAGAGCACGGAGATCTCCCATTGCAGGGTCTATCATTCATATCACTGGCACTGTGCGCGCGCGCAGCGCCGCTCGATGGAATCAACTTTTTCGCCCCCTTTCTTTTCTTTTTTCTTTTTCTCTTCCGCTTATCGAACAGTCGCAGGTCCTCCTGAGGGCCTAACGTCAAGAGCACAAAACGCCCCGCCATCGTGAGCGTAAGTACCCGGTGGGCCGACCCGTTTTCCCCATTTTACCATCGACGGTCCGACGACCTCATGTAACCCCTGTAGAGCCTAGGGCCTCTAGAGGTCTTTCCTTGCACGGCATCGCACACATGACATGGCAGTGCGCGCGCATCGTTGCTCAATCATGGCATCAACTTTACTCTCCAGTTTTGCTTTTTAATTTCTAGTTCTTATTTCAATTACTTTCCGTTATCGAACAATCTGCCCTGGGGCCCCAGAGCGCAAAACGCCCCCCGCAAGCGGCGAGCGCAAAGCATAGGCGGTTTGTCCCTCCTTGTTTGAAATTCGATCGTCTCCCGCGAGTCAGGCGACCCCCAAAACAAAGTACCATACTGCCTCGAACAGTCCACCCC
>JBBPRK010000462.1:0-22830 GCA_038093075.1 Boletus patriciae | reverse complement strand
CTATGCCGCATGCATTCCTCACTTCATTCACCTCCGTGCAGTGCATGGCTATGCCCTACTTCTTGTCTTCCATTCTGCCACCGCCGTGCGGTTGCCTCATGCTGAACTTCCCTTCCATTCCATGGCCGTGCTTGATGCACACTTCTACCTCATGCTACTAGGGTCCGGAATATTCTAGAACAGTCATTGGTAGATCCGATACAAACATGTACATACATATACAGTAGTATATAAGGGTGCAAGTCCCAGCCAGAGAACTCTAGTTTAGTTCTCTTGGTTTTCCCCCATCTCAGCTAGTGAGAACACCTCCGCAACCAATTGCAAGTGCCTTTGGTGCATCTTCCTTTCGACTTCAATTCTCTAGAGCCCCAGTTGACGCTGAGGCCATTTGGGTTGTTTCAAACAAGGCCAACTGGTGCTCAGGGGTACTAAGAATAGAGATCAGATAAAGGCCAGTGAAACAACCCAACAAGCCAATCTATCATGCTTTAGGGAATCCAACTAGGGGCAAGGTCACTAGTCAAAGTGACTGTCGAAGGTGACTTAGCTGCGCGGTCTATTGGCAACCAAGACTAAGAGTGCTGTCCAAGGCACTAGCAATGGATCAGGAGTCGCTTGTCTGGTGGCTTTATGGGGAAAGACCAGGAGAACTAGACTGAAGTTCTCCGGCAGCGGCTTAGGCCTTAAATACTACTACTAGGTTTGTACATGATTGTACCGAATCTATCGATACGTGTCCAAACATAGACTAGGTATGTAAGTAACATGAGTTAGGGGCATGCATCAAGCATAGCCATGGAATGGAAGGAAGACATGATGTAACCGCACGGCGGTAGCAGAATGGAAGAGAAGAAATAGAAACATGCATAGGGGGTGTGTATCAAGCACTGCCATAAAGAAGGCACTGCCTTAATGAAAAGTGAAAGGATAACATGAGGCATGTGGGAAATGAATGAAAGAAGCATAGAAGTGCACAGCACTGAATGTGATATGGAAGTCGTGCACTGCACGAGATAAAGGGCAGGCGCAAGCCTGGTGCGAAGGCAGCGTAGCTGTCATGAGACTAAAGGGGGATCTTATCAGTCAAGACAAGAGATAAGATAAGAAGGAAAGAAAATGAAACGACAAGTCCGTTATGTTAGGCGCTAGAGAAGCGACCATAACAGCCAGTGTGTGGCCAAGTAAGAAAAGGGAAATGTGAGTCCAAAACAAAAGAGGATCATAATAGAAATGATAATGAGGGATATGAAGGGAACCAGTCAAGGGACTGGTCATCACTGGTAGAGGCTACTAGTAGTGATAGGCTGGTGTAGACCAGTACCGGTCTGTGTGGTTGAGATAAGGGTGGTAAGTGAGGAAAAGGTGCCAAACAGATAGGTAAAGTCGAGATCCCAACCTAGAGATGCACCACACTCTACAATTTGCCATGCCCACAGTCACAGCACAGATGCATGCCTGACCAAAGACCCTGCTGGAATGAAAAAGCACATAGCTCAGAATCAGAAAGGATACCAAGTCTCCCAGAGCAAGGCTGAACCCCCAGTTATCCCATCCATTCATGCACCACTCCATCAGTTCTATCCAGCACAGATGTCCCCTGCTGATTCTCCATACTTCACTGCCGCCCTCATTGCAGACGCTGAAGAACTCCACAGGAGACAATACCAACCAGGTTGTGATCGAAGGAAGCATCACACTACCACCACCTCTAGCTAAAGCGCTCACTTCTAGGGGGAGTGTAGGAATTATTTGATTGTGTTGTATGGACTACCCCTTGTATGTACATGTATGTGCATATGTATGTATGTAAACCAACCTACAATATATATGGCCTGAGTGATCAATGGAATGCCTCCCATTAATTATCACTCAGTCCAGGTTCATGGCTAGTATTGCTCCCAGTTGGTATCAGCTTCTATCCTATTCTTCAACATTATGGGCCAATGGCCTTTATTCCTCTTATCACTTATCAGGGCTGTGTATCTCTTTATATCTTACTGCACACACATGTACAAACAGTACAGAGCAGTATATAAGACTGGCCTTACAGCCAGTCTTAATAACAAACTATCTTGTTCTCATTCCCTCATCATTACAGCTCTGAGATCACTTCCACTACTCTCAAACTACTTTTTATTGTAACCAAGATTACCTGCTCCTAGTAAGTCTCCTACTAGGAACCTCTATCCCTTCTTGTCCCTGCGCAATAAGGCCCTTTGCAATCTCATTAACTTGCTCATGCATTATGTTCTACATTTTTCCATGTTGTCACTTTATAGTGTGTTGACAGTGTTGTAGTCTACTCATAGACTTGTTCAGTAGTTATGAAAACTCATCCCAGTCTAAGCCAGCCCAAGCCAGTTCAAGCTGTTTTGTAGTTCAAGCAGCTGGCAAACAGGAGCCAAGCAGAGACTGTGGTCTACATACTGGTTCAGCTTTTCAAAAGGAGTTAAGCATCCCAAACTGCAAAAAACTGAGCCATGGTCCAGCTAGCCACTGGCAAGTTGTGGCAACACTAGTTGGTAATGAGTGTGGGTATTCAAGGGTCAAGCTGTTTACATATGAATAGAACCATTGAATTGTATGTACAAGTCAAAAAGACAGTGACAGGAATAATCTTCCATAAATGCAAGTTTATGTAAATGGAAAGTATTCACAGTCACACAGGTGAACCAGAACTCTCAGTTGCAGAAAGTGTATGGAAGTGTACTATCAAACAATTGCATCAGGATATCCAAAAGAAACCCTTTACAAGCAAAGGAGCAAGAATCCACTGCCTGGACTGCATACCAAATCACATAACAACTGTAATTTCAATGCAAGGGACCATCCACAGAGCCAGGAGCATAATCTAATGATAATAAATAGTAATTCCAAAATTTATCAAAAGAATTTACCCATCATTCTATAAAGATTACATGCTCTTTTTGCTATCCTTGCTGCATAGTTCATGCAAAAGGAATATGGTTGATGGACAAAAGAATGAGTTTTGTGAGTTTCAGGAGCACCATCAAAGACATCATAGACAGCATCCAATATGGCAGCAGCAAGGATATGGCATGACTTGTACCAGCCCCAATATTCCTCCTGATAGATGTGGACCTTAATAATAAGATTGATTACTCTGAAAAGGGAGGGAGCCTGCTCAGGTGACCAGCAGAGTTCTGGATGGACAACTTTGTCTCTAGCAGCAGGGCTATCAATAATGGTGGTTGTGCCCTCTGCATGAAGATAAAGTCCAAGGTGGGCAAACAGGGGGTTTCCTTTGTTCCTTTCAGAGATCTTGATGAATGTATGTGACCAGGGAGGCTGGGGTTGGCTAGGGTGTGGCTGGACCTTCAGGACAACATAGGCATGCTGATGGCCAAGCCATGTTGACTGTTCATTGTACCATGTCACTTTGGTGACAACAAAAGGGTGCTTGGGCACATGTCCAACAGCCATGCACTTTTCAGCAAGAGGGGTGACTCGGAGGTCATAAAGTAAGTCCTGTATGGTTAATGTAGAAGATTCATCGACAAAGGGCTCGTAGGTGAGCAAGGGAAGAAACTCGAATTTGGAGTCCACTGCAGAAAATGCTGTCGGCATGGCGAGCTGGTACAACGAAGAAAATAGGGGCAACATTCAAGTTGGGGCCGAAGCCCGCCGTGACCGTGACACAACGCGACGCGATTCTCCTAACCATCATACTGAAGTCTGCAACGAACCACAAATGACAGAGACATCAGCCTAGTAAGTGCTTGTGCAACGAACGTGTAGCGTATGTATCAACGTACCTAACGACATGATATAGTGAACAAGAACGCGAGGCAAACATTGCCCGCAACCGTGCGCTTTTAGAACAACTCGAGCTAAAAGATGCCGCCGCGACTCTCGGCGTGCCAGTCAAACCAAAACCCGTTCCAAAACCTAAAGCCAAGCCTATTCCAGCTGCCAAGAGGGTCAAGCGCGAATTGAGCGAGGAAGCGCCGCGTCGACAGAGCGCACGCCTACGGAAAGACATGCCAGTCGACCCTAACGAGACCCCTGCGCAGAGGCGGAAACGTGTGGCTGAGGCCGAGGAGCAGCGGAAGAAGGAGGAGGAGGAACGCGTCTTGGCAGAAGAGCAGGCGCGTTTGGCGAAACGTCCCAGGGCGCAGGATCTCGACCTCTCCGTGCTCACTTCAGCCGAGGAACTGGGCGACGAAGAGATGAGCGCTTTACGAACTTCGTTGCAGGCCATAACCCATAGGTCCATTCCGAGGGGTATAGGAAACGTGGATGCTTGGGTATATGAAAACGATAAACGTGATGAGAGAGAGGCGCAGGAGCTGAGGAAGAGGCTCGGAACGATGAGGGCCGTCTCAAGAGCTAAAGTAACACAAGACAGGGTCTACAGTGCGGCATATCACCCGGAACCTACCAAGGATTTGATCTTTTTTGGAGGTAAATGAATTGAATTTGGTTTGGTTTGTCTATCTCATGACACCATCATAGACAAGCATGGGCAACTTGGCATTTGGGATGCACGAGCTCCCGCTGAGGAAGTGGCCGACGAAGACGACGATGTCACTCCTGCCAACTCGGACAAGTCAGGAGGGAAATACTGGCGTCTTCAGCAACATTGGCCCGCGACCGCCAAATCCTCGATTTCGTCTATCAGGATAGACCCAATAGACTCACATAGGGTGAATATGCTTCATTACAATTCACAACCACTTTTCTTATCGTCTGCTATCAGTTATACACCACATCTTACGATTGCACAGTCCGACAATTTTCTTTTGTTTCGGGTGTTTCCCATCAAATATACTCCTCTTCTGACGTCCTGATCACTTCACTTGAATTGATCCCTTCTGGACATGAAATGTGGATATCTGATGCCTCCGGCGGCGTGACTCATTTAGACCTTCGGGACAGTCATGCTCGCTGGTACGGCCTGTCGGATCAGAAAATAGGGAGTGTCAGTATAAACCCGACTAGTCCCCATTTGATCTTGACGGCTTCGAACAGCCGGTTATTGAAGTAGGGGAATTCATGTCTCTCCTCTCACCCGTCATTAATATGCGAGCGCAGGATATGGGACACTCGAAAACTCGATGCCCTCTCGACCAAAACACATAGAGGTGGGGCTACTTCATCGTCAACCTCGCCACCACCTTCCCCTTCAAAGCCCTCCTCTGATCCGTTCGAGTTCGACTTTGAGAGGATCCAGAAGTTTATCGAGTCAAAAAAAGGGAATGGCGCACTTCGCGGTGAGCACGCCCACGGAAAATCTGTCACGTCGGCATACTGGGATCCTAGAGGACGAAGCGTGGTGAGCACCAGTTACGACGACACCCTGAGGAGTGAGTACCGGCTTGATGGTCCGTCCTGGTTCACTGCTGACGACGTCGACGGGCAGTCTGGGAGCTCGACGCGGGGAAATACGACTCATCTCCCGTCTTCCCTGAATTTAAGCCATTCAGTCGAATAAAACACAATTGTCAGACCGTAAGCTGCAAGCATGCGCTCGTTTCTGGTGTTAGAGATCGATGACTGACCGTGTCATGTAGGGAAGATGGCTGACCCCGCTGCGCGCCATATGGACTCCCAATCCAGACGTCTACCCCCATTTTACGGTACGTGACACTACCTCAAATAGACTCGGTCGAGCCGTCGCACCGACATGCATCATATACACCAGGTCGCGAATATGGATCACTCCCTCCACATTTATTCCTGCAAAGTATGTCCTTTTTCTTGACCAGAGTCCCCATCGCTGAACAGGCATCCAGGGAGAGCTCGTCGCCAAGCTGTCGGACCCCCAGCGGTATGTTCCATGCTTCTCTCTGACAGCCCTGTCTTATCAGCGATCCGATTGGATGCGCCAGGATCACAGCAACGCAAGCTGTCACGTGTTCACATCCGAGCGTTGTCGAGCGGTGTGCGACGGGCAATGGAAGTGGGCGCTGTGTGTTGTGGGCACCGGCCGACGTGGATTGACTGTTGTTGTGTATCTGTGTACACATTGTACATGTTGAATCTGTACCATGGTGCTTTAAATTTATCTGGCGCTTGGTGCTCCACGGCGAGCCCGAGGAACCCAGCAAAAGGTCAGGGATCGAATTTGCTTGTATGGTACTCGGCATCGAAGCAGGACCCGGCGACTCGGACAAGTGGCTTCCCGCCCATCGAGTTCCTGTCGACTCGATCGACCCATCCTTATCCGGCCAATCCTTTGTCTGAAGCGCAGTATCAATAACGACAAATTCGCGTGCGTCGCCTTCGATCCAGAGACTCTGAACACGTCTTGCATGATTGTACCGCAACGCCAACGCTTCCACAAGATCTAAGCCAAGCCATCTCTGCGGTGGGGGAGACGAGAGACCTTGAGATGAATTGTGCCGAAACGGCGTCCAAGTATGACCGACGTTTACAGTCCGCAGCGAACTGCATTCACACCATATCATAGTAATGGTATATTCATATTAAAACGATAATGATCGATCCACCAAAGCAAGAAACGACGAGGGAGACGTGGGGGGAACATTAATAGAGACTAAACCAACCGTGTCACACACACACAACACACAGCCCATGATGGTAAGCCCGCCGCTTGTACCAAGGTTGATTATGGGGAAAAGAGGACGTGAGAAAGACGATGGAGAATTCGAGGTCCATACCACATAAGCGTACATGGCTTTTTTTTCATTGAACATCATGTCCATGTCAATTTTGACAACGAACCACCGGGAGGTTGGTGATCGAGGAGGAAAATGCGAAGAAAATTAGATGAGTGCGGAAGGCTCGGGGATAGAGGATAGTAAAGATGGTTGGGACGGACTGGGTCATCAAGTCTCCACCGTTCGTCTTCCACACACAACAGTTCTCAGCCCCCTCCTCTTCCCTCGACAACATGACCTGAGCCAGAAACCTAAAAAAACCAACCACTCATCGCGACCTGCAACGTTCGCAAAGAAGACCGAGACCGACAGAGAACAGTCTACAGGAAATCCTCGGCTCTCGCGCGTTTCTTCCCTCTCATTTCCTCCGGTGCAAGACCCGCGATTGCTGACGGTGATGATGTAGTGTTCGTTGATTCCTTGGCAAAGTAATATCTAGTGGCATGTGCACGTTTCTCTTCCTGCGTAGCGCACAATTATGAGTTAGTATCAATCAACACTAAAGAAGGGAAGGAAACGCACGGGAGAGAAATTGGGATCTGCATATTTGAGCTCTGTCTTTTTCTTAAACGGTGTATACTTTTGTTCCAGGGCTACATTCGGGAGTACAAGTGGCGGTGGCTGAGTTTGGGCGGATACCGTCCCAGCAGGTGGTACTGGTTTTGCTTGTGGCAGTGGTGTAGGCGTGCCACTCCCCACGACAGGAGTGGTTGGTGTCCCACCTCCGTTTGGGCCGGAGGCGGGGAAAGGTGAACCAGCAGGAATAAATGCCGGAGGAGGCCCGAGTGGTGGACGAGACATGCCTGGTTGGAAGGGGGGCGTACCTTGAGGAAGCATACCAGGTGGGGGCGGCATCATACCTGGAGGAGGCAGTGGAAACCCAGGCGGTGGAGGTCTAGTATGTCGTTATAATACACGAATACAAGGCAGAAGGAAATTGTCAGCATCAATTGAACCAGATTCGAACAAACCTTGCAAGCGAGGCATGGACTTACCCAGGTGGAAAACCGGGCACACCAGGGAAGGGAAGGAATGGAGGTGGCGCACCTGGGAATGCCCCTGTAGGAGGTGCTCCTCCTAGAGGGACGAAGGGAGCTGGTGGCGCACCTGGAACCATCCCAGGGGGTGGTGACATTCCTGTCGGAGGAGTTGGCATGTGAGGCATGGGAGGAGCCGCATACGCCTGAGGCGGTGCGCCATACACCGCTCCACCCTCAGACGCACTTGGAGCAGCAGCCGAAGCAGCATCACCGGAACTACCGCCCATGAGTGCCTTATGGGCCTCAAGCTGGGCACGAAGCTGTTCCTCTGACAAAGGTTTATTTTCCACTTTAGGTCGTTTGGGCTGTGGTTGAGAGATTGAGCCTGCTGCGAGACCAAGTTCTATCTCTTTGCGACGTTTGTAGTCTGCGACATCGGGTGCGGGAATACCCTCCATGCCAAAGATTTCGACTTCGTAGCCATCACGACCAGGAAGGGCATTCTCAATTCGCGGGAGGCTATGGGGGGAATATAGATGTAAGATCGACAACGAATCGAGAGGAAAAGGGCTACTCACTTTTCGGGTTCGAGTTTGTGTACCTGCTGAATGTGAACTGCAAGACCCCCTGCCGTGTTCAAGCGACGAGGACACATGTTGCACTTGAAATGCTTTGCCTTCTGATGCTGCATAAGTACTTTATAGCGGCGCAAGTCAGGACGACGTCCACGTCCAGCGAGTTGAAAACACACCCTTCTCGTCCTCGAACTCCCGCTCGCAATACCAGCACCATGGACGGATAATCTAGTGGTGTTCAGCCAAATTGAACTGATCTTGAGTGCTGGAGAGTAAACACAGACCTGCTTGTTCTTTTTCTTTGCCATCTGGTCGTTGTAGCGGAATAACGCTGGTCGTGGAAGAAGGCCGGACCAAGGAAGCTTTTCGGGCGCTGTCCGTGGGAATGCATTAGCACGTGATTTGATTGACCCCTCCACGACCCCTCCGTCTACTGCGGGTACTGTACCCACCCCATTATTGGGGGTCGCGGTGCGCATCCTTCTTTGACTAAGTTTGGCGTCCACTTGCTAGTCGCTACCTCGACGTCGGGAACCCGCTCACCATCGTCGCGCACGTTCTGGAGACACATCACGGCAGTGACAAGACCTTTTTTTGATAGTGGAAACCACAACGATGCCCACCGCAGTGAACGGTATAACTGCAACCTTTGATACAAACACAAAGGCCATTAAATCCAGAAACCAGCTACGTCGCGCCAAGGCAAAGCAGAAGAAGGCCACTGCCGCCTCGAACCAGACGACACCGGTCAGTAATTCTGCTATTGGCGTGTTGCTCGCTGACGGGCTGCCATTCGCACAGGAACCAAATGGTGCCGCCAAGGATGGGGTGAAAAGACAGCGCTCGGTGGAATTTGTTGATCATGTCGAGTACGTGGTTGAGCAGCTAGATGTCAAAGAGCCGGCCTTCGAGGCCTTTTCCGACATCTTTGCCAAGTTCCAGGCTCCTACCGACTACTCGGAGGTGCGTCTCTCCCCACCCAATCCTTCGACAATATCACGCTGACTTGTTTCCTTCCATGACTAGGCCAAGAGTTCCGAGCCCACCAAAGGCGAAGTCATCTACTCGGACGACGACATGGCCTCCGACGCGGGTTCGAACGATTCAAACGCTCCAAAAAAACCTCTCTCGAAAAAGAAGCAACGCAAACTCTCCAGACTTACCATCGCCGAACTTAAACAACTCGTTCCAAAACCCGAAGCAGTCGAGTGGACCGATCCTTCCGCCGCGGATCCAAGAATACTTTTACATCTCAAATGTTACAGGAATACCGTCCCTATCCCCGCTCACTGGAGCGCCAAGAGAGATTACCTGCAAGGCAAGAGAGGTATTGAGAAACCGCCGTTTCAGTTGCCGGCATACATCGCAGACACTGGCATTGCTACAATGAGGGATGCGATCAAAGAGAAGGAAGCGAACATGTCACTCAAAGCCAAGACAAGGGAACGGGTTCAGCCCAAGATGGGAAAGGTGGATATCGACTACCAAAAATTGCACGATGCATTCTTCAAGTTTGCAACAAAGCCTGTAGTGACGGGCTTCGGGGAAATGTGAGTGTATTTTCTGTTCCGATTATGGTAATATATCTACTTGGGGATCGCTTCTTGCATAGGTATTATGAGGGTAAAGAGTTTGAAACTTCGTTAAAGGAGAAGCGGCCCGGCGATTTGTCACCCGAGCTCGTGGAAGCCTTGTCCATCCCGCCCCTAGCACCTCCCCCGTGGCTCATCAGCATGCAGCGATTCGGCCCGCCACCGAGTTATCCAACACTCCGTATACCAGGTCTGAATGCGCCCATACCAGAAGGCGCGCAGTGGGGTTTCCATCCAGGTGGTTGGGGAAAACCGCCTCTAGACGAGTACAACCGACCGCTTTATGGTGACGTTTTTGGCGTGTTGCCCAAAGTCAGTGATGTTAATGTACGTAAATGCACTGCTCGGAACTATCTATTGTTTATTCACGTAAACCAGATTGGTGAACCAATCGACAAGATCACATGGGGCGAGCTCGAGCCCGAAGAAGGTAGGCGCTTTTTGCCACCATTAATGCAACAGGGGTATTCACTAAACGACTTGCAGAGGAGGAGGAAGAAGAGGAAGAAGAATCAGAATCAGAAGCCGAAGAAGCACACGAGGCTGCTGCCCCTGCAGATGGCTTGCAAACACCCTCGGGTCTCGAAACGCCTTCGGGTCTTACGTCTGTCGTATCGACTGTCGCAGGGGGGCTCGAGACGCCCGATTTCCTGGAGCTCCGGAAGACAGCACCGCCAAGGGAGAGAGATGAAGATGCGGGCCCACGGTCGTTGTACCATGTTGTTCCAGAGAAGCAAACCTCAGTGCGGGGACTTATGGGAAGCGAGAGAGGATACGATGTTGCTGCTGTTACTGGGGCGTCCGGAGCACCCATACCCGTCTTGGGAGACGAGAGAGGGACAAAGGTACGTTTGCATTTGGATCCCTGGTCCCGTCGACTGACGAATGGGTGGTATTGCAGCGGAGAGCAAACGGCGTGGAGGTTTCATTGGACGCTACAGAGCTGGAGGGGCTCTCGGAAGAAGGGCTCCGCCGCAAGTACGACCAGCACTCGCGTGGATCGGCCGGTGTCGCCGGGTCGAAGGAGGACTTTTCTGATATGGTGGCAAAGGAGATGGCGAAGAAGAAGCAAAAAATGGACAAGGAACGGGAGACGAAGAAAGGCAAGGAATACAAGTTTTGATCCACTACGCTATAGCCTCTCCTGTCTGGACCACTATTCTATTGATAGCGCTGCTGTTATTTTACCCCGATATGATCCCGCAATCCTGAGCGCTCAATATGACTATGACTGATGCGGGTAGGGCTGTGCGCCGGGTGTCAGCTGGCGCCGACACGACCACAAGGCACTCAGGTTGGGACCATTGGGACCCAGTTATCTCGCTGTCATTCTGTTCACTTATCTTCCACGCCGGTGCGCGGCGATGAACGCTTGAAGCCCGGCACTCAGACACGCGGCGACTACGTTGTTCAGCTACACCAGTTTGCTAGTACGTATCCCGGAGGACCGTCCGACGGACCCCTCGTCCCATCTTTCTCTTCTCCCTGACGCTCGTTGAATCGTTCGCCTTTCCAAGTTCCTTTTTACGCTTTTTACGCCGCTTCGATTGGGGTGGTACGCAAGATTCTTGAAATTGTTAGGAGAGCCGACTCTTTAGAGGAAAAATGTCAAGTGTGAGGATGTACGAGCAATATTTCAATTTGCCTTCCTCTTGACTTACGTGGCTTGCAATCAAGTGCCCTCCAACCGCCTCCCAACGTCGACTTTGTGGTCGGTGAGTTCATTGCCCTCCCGGGTTTCTCCAAAAGCTGATGTTTTGGATTGCACCTCTACGACTGAAATTTTTTTGGACCTCGCACGCACGTTTGGGTTGGCGATGATGTGACTGGCTCGCAACGCACGGTGGTTAGGCTATCCTGGAATTCCCCCCGGTGCAAGGGACCGGCCACAGGCTGCTGTTAAAGGGGTATGTTGTCCTTTCTCGATGTTCTCCGGTGCATGCTCCTGACCTATTCTCTCTTCTACACTATCCTGTCCTAACCCCCATTCACAACTCCACCCCCACAACCAACGTTTATAATCTGTCCCGCCGAATTCCTGTCCCGCAACGCGTCGTAGGCTGTTGAAGTCCGCGTGGGCCCTGCAGGCGCCAAAGCTAAGTGGGTACGCGTCGAGCTCAAGAAGATCGAGACGCTCCCGGGTGGAGGTCAAGCGAACTCGTACTTTGACCATGTCGGCCCTAGCCCAATTCCGCTTTGGCAATCGAGTGAAGATTACTCAGTGCTACAATCTGTGCGTGATCATGTGTCGTTTTCGTCCATGAATGTTGCTGATGATGGCGGTGTTGGTGGTGCTAATAGCAAGATCTCCCTTTCTTGATTCGTATTCCGGAGTCCATACCGCCTAGCATTGCATTGGAGAGAGGTGGTGAGTTGATCTGTCAGGTCTATTCCATGTCATTGAAATGCTTCCTACAGCTGGTATTCGATACGAACTTGTCGCAACCGTATGCACACTCGGCAAAAAGTGTGTTGTCTCTCCGAAAATTTGTCTCATCTTCTCTAACCATTGTCAGGAGTTTCTTTCGTCGTCGCAAAACGGCTGTGATATCACAAGCAACCACGATCATAATCGACAAACATGAGCTACACTCCACTTGGCCCGTCTATTCCCAACCCGAATCACGTTCTGTCCATCAAGAGGGCGTCCACCTCACCGTCGACCGCGGACGAACATGCTATGGGCCTGGCGATCGTGTCTCCGTCATGGCAATTCTCAAATCTGACGCCGTCCACCCCGTCGTACTCCGTGGATTTGAGTTCACGTTGAAAGAAACCACCATCTTTCGTGCCGGTCCTCAGGCTACTTCGAAACGGAGTGGACCCCAAAGCAAGGCAGCCAACATTGGGGAACAAAAAGTGCCGCTGAACGTGACATTGTATAATGGTACACAACACAAGGCCGAGTTGGGGTGTTTAATCCCTAATACGCACACGACGACAACGTTGAATGCGGCGAGACACATCGACATTACTTATGTCATCATCGTGAGGGCGTGGATTGGGTCGATGCAGAGTGTCATGATGGAGTTGCCTGTCATTGTATCAAACTGGCCTCGGTGAGTAGGCTCGGTACGAACTTCGTCCGAGGATAGAGTTGACTTAAACATTGCCCTGATTGTAGGAACGTATCGGAAGAGGCTATCAGGTACGTTGTTACTCCTGCTTCCCCGTATTTTGTGTCGATTAACCTCTCTTACTGTCTGTTACAGACGCATTGGCCATGCGCCCAGTCTATGTGTAACCTCGCCCTCGAGCCCGGCAGCAACTGTGCCCATCACTACCTCCATCACTCGACCTCTGACAGGTGACTCCTACAACCGAAATGCTTCTGACCGCATCTCTGGTTTCAACGAATTCAGCAGCAACCCCCGCTCCCCTCCTGCGCCGCCTAAACAGTCCGTTCAATACAGTACCGCACCGACAGGACACAATGGCACCGCGAACACGCAATTGGATGTGGATGAACTTGGAGCTCTTGGAGATGGTTCTGCAGCGAAGGTGGCGGGCACCATTGACCATCCAGGATACGGCGCTTCGAAACGACCAACTTCCCGAGGTGGACTGGGAGGTATCCAAGAAGGTTCCCTTCTGAGTGGCACAGGTGCAGAGGGAAGCCAAGGCGTCGCCGAGCCGCGGACCACGGGCGTAGGACGCAGACGACCGAGTGCAAACGCTCAGCAGAACCGGCTCACGATCACGAATATCAGCGAGAAGGATGCCGAGGAGGGGATGAACCCCCAGGTATTGGGAGCGACGACGCCACCTACACGTGCCGCGCAGAAAGCGTGGCCTACTGCTGAAAATGAGAAGAAGGTGTTGTATGAGAGTGCCGTGGCGAAAGTGCAAAAGGTACAGGGTGCAGCTGCGATGCCGAGTGCAACGACGGCCAGCGACGTGAGATTGATACTTCCATCACTTAATTTTGTAACTGATGGATGATCAGATCCCTTCTAATGCGACTTCTCCCTCCACCACCACATCCAAGAAATCATCTCCTTGGCCATCGGCGGAAACAGAAAAAGTGCGATTGTATGAACATGCTCAGGCAATTGCGAAACGTACTCAGGCGTACGGAGTCTCCTCGCCATCTATCCATAGCCGCAGTAGCTCAGAGGCGAACTCTCCGGGCCCCCGCGAGAAACCATTCTCGTCTAGCGTCGTGCCGGGTCCCGCCATCTCAGCTGGGGTCGCCCTGTATCAACAAGCAGTCTCCTCAATATCGCCCGGCGCCAACAATGGGCCTAACACGCCGAGCAGCCGGGTTACGCCACCCTCTCCTCCGTCGTCGACCCCTCGTGTACCTCACTATCCTTCGGCTGAAGAAGAGAAAGCGGCGTTGAGGCGTTACCACGTGGCCAAGCTCGCTGTGGATCGAAGTCAGAACACGCAATTCGCGTCCAAAGAGGGTATCGGTGCTGGCTCCTCGGCTGGGGTTGCTGCACCTGTATCCTATGACAGTCTGTACCCAGAGCCCGACGAACCGCGCGATGCGGGCGGGTCGGATATGCCTCCTCCGTTTGAATCGTCGGGTAGCAGCGGTCGACCCCACTACTTGAACGAAAAAGAGAGGTTGAGGAGACAGTACGAAGCTCAGGACGCTGCGGCGCTGGCTGCCCAGGCGCGAGCGCAGGCACAGGCACAGGGGCGAGAATCCCCATCGCCCACGGAAGAGGCGCCTTCGTATGCTGGTCCACCGCCTGAAGAAAGTAGGTTGTCGGAGAAGGAGACCTTGAGAAGGAGGCTCGAGGAGCAGGATAGAGTTGCACGGCTTCTGCAGCAGCAGCAACAGCAGCAAGAACAGCTGGGACTACCGATTCCCCCACAAACCCCTCCACGTATCAATGGCTCTCGCGCTCCACCTGTCCCTCCGATGCTGAACGGTTTCAGACCCTTGACGGCGGCCGAGGAGAAGGCGCAATTGCGCGCCAAGTACGAAGCCGAGCAACAGCCAATGGTCAATGGCTACGCACTAGACACACCCCCGTCCCGCCACCCGTATGCCACTGCGGCCCCTAGCAACGCGGCACCACCACCGCCATTGTTGCCACGCCCTCCTGCAGATTACATCCAGGAAACACAAGAAGCCGATCTGCGCGGACGGTACTTTGACAGCTTGGGCGTGGGCTTGGCTAGCGCACTCGATACTCTCACGCCGGCGCCGATGCAGATAGCCTCTCCAGTTGACCCTCGCCTGGACATACGACCGTTTTCGCCGTTTGATGCTGGATTAGGGTATGACCCGCGTCTGGCAATGGCGTCGCCCGCGCCTGGGCATGGGCGTGCTCAGGCCCCGCCGCCGCCGCCACCAGGAGCGCAATACTAATGTCTCTCCATGTGTCATCTGTTTCCCTCATATTTGATAACATATTTTGCTTTCTTCTCCTTTTTCTCCTTTGTGTTCATCGATATACCTTTTTGCTTCACGCTCGTTCGCCATCTCCGCATCACATCTCATTGTTTTGCATACATGTTCTATTCCCTCTTCCACCCATTCATGATCTCTGCCGAAGCCATTTTTCGGTATTCGCGGTACGACCTGGCTCTCTTTCCGCTGACGTGCTTTTCCACCATGTGATCCATCCATTTGTTTCGCCATTCTTCATCATTTTGACGTGGATTTGTGTTTACATTACTGTTTACATCCGGGTCGCTAGCTACTATATATGATGTTTCGTGTGTGTTGTAATGTCAGAGGTGTTCGGAACCATGGATGTCTGCGTTCGATCCTTAACCCAGCCTGATTGGTGTCAGCTCGATCTGCCCAGATTGGGATGGATCAACTGAGGTACGAGGGGAACATAGGAGCGCAAGAAGGAGGGCAGAGAAAGGCCAAGGTTTCAGTATCTGATTGGACAGGGAATAGGAACACTGGCCGGGCGGCCAAGTTAGATCGAGTACTCCCTCGTCAGATAAGGCACGCATCGCGTCTGGAGAATGCCAATGGTACAACGATTCGTTATCCTACACACATACACGCGAAAATGTACAACCGCCAAGTTGCCAACTTATTTGCCCACACCCCTTCGTCGCATTCGTTTACTCCTCAGCAACACCGGTGGACTGACCGAGAGGGATCCTAAATCCGCCAGTCAAATCCATCACAGCCTTTGGATCGTACTTCGTCCTCAGCTTTTTCAGCTTGTCGAGATTATCAACGTAAAGATCTTCCACGGTCGTCGCCTCTGCGAGCGCGGTGCTGATAAAGTACGGGAGCCCTTTCGACGACGCACGCTCCGCGTGGACCTTGTCTCTGAGCTTCCCCAAGGTCGACTTCAAGGTGCCGATCCAGTACTGGTCGTGCTCCTTGCCCTCCCAGGTAAAGTAGACGACGATCGGGCAGTTGGGCTTGTCTTTTACGTGAGGCCAGGCAGAGTCTGTCGCCTTGTCAAACATGGCTTTGGTGAAGGGCCACAAGCCGACGCCGGTACGCGTGCCTCCATGTTTGTCGATATCTTTGGACGCTTCCTGCAACGTTCGGAGCATGTCATCAGTGCCGATCGCGAATTCGCAGGTGGTAGCCACTTGCCTGCGATTGTTTTTCAATTTCTTCGATGATATTTGGCGTGAACTCGTCGACCATCACGTTACCCCAGCGACCACTGAATGAGACCAGTTCATTCATGAAGGCGAGCACGCTGAACGCAAGTGTCATACCGTGGATACTGGCTAATGCCAACCATGGGTCGCTTGGGCCTCTCGGTAGATGGGGCCTGCTGCGGTCTGCCATCGCCCACGAATTCGGTTATGGACAGAAGCTGCCGACTGTTAATGTCATCCACCGTGTCTTTGGTAAGACTACCGAACGATAGCACGACATATGCAAAGAAACATACCTCATGAGAATATTGAATTTAACTTCATCGTTCCTGTTCCGTACCAAATCCCCTGGAAGCTCGCCAAGATCATATGTCTCGTTGCCCAACGAACGGAGCGTGTCGGCCAAGTGGAAAGAACTAGCCTCGGTGGAGGAGTCAGGCTCCTCATACGGGAAATAGGGAGTCGCGACCGGTTTATGTGAGGGTAATGTGTCGCCATAGTTATCAATAGTGTGTTCGATGCCCTTCAGTTCTCCGAAAGGATCTTCGGTAGGGTAGGTGCCATCATATACACAATGGATTGTCAAGATTTTCTGCACGGAGGACAAGGAATCAAACCATCAACAAAGGTTGCGTTTTTCGGGGGAGATGACGGAACAGACCTCGATACCGCCGGGATTGTTGTGATGTCTAAACGTAGCTTCGATGTTTGCTTTGTTATCGGTTTTCTTAACGAAGTTGGCGATGGCCGTTTTGACAGCTGTGTAGTGCTGTTCTTTGTACGTGAGCTGAAAATCCTATATAAAAATGTTAGAGAACGTCAACGGAATTGCGAGAGAAAACGTACGTAGTATTTTCCTTGGTCATGAGCTTTGAGTGTGAATTCGGTGATTATGCCAAAGTTGTTGCCTCCTCCCTAAAAATGCAAGATGTCAAGTTCAACCAAGAGGGTAATCCAGATGAAAGTTTGACTATACCTTGATGGCGTAAAACAACTCTGGCTCGTTCTCCGGGGTTACCACTTTGATATCTCCATCCGGAAGGACGAGCCTCGCAGCCGCAATGTTGTCTACACCCAACCCATATTGACTCGTCTTGGTTGAGTACCCACCGCCTAGCATCCAGCCTGTTACCCCGACCCCCGCGAGACCCGAACCACCGACGATGTTGAGGTTGTGAGGAGCCAGTGCACGGTATAATTCTTCGAAGAGACATCCAGCTCCGACTTGCACAAGCTTCTTTGTCGTATCAATCTTTATCTTGTTGAAGCGAACCAGGTAGATTTGGATGCCATCAGTGGAGCTAAATCCTGGATTAGTGGAATGGCCACCGCATTTAACCTATGGATGAGAAAGGAATATGTTATTTTGTCTAAAGTTGAGTCGTTGACGAGCAAAGGAACTTGCCGCGAATTTAACACGGGTCTCTCCAATGGCCTTGACCTAGTATCATTTTTGCAATGTCATTTTACTGCCGGATCCTCCCGATAACTATCTATAAAGACTTACAATTTTCTGCAGATCCTCTTCTGATCCAGGCTGGACAGCGCCAGCTGATATTTCCGTGCTACTATTGAAGTAATGAGTAACGCTGGCTTTGTAACCACTTCCGCCTGTGGAGTAGGACACATAGTAGCACGTTGAGTCAAAATCAGACACTCGACACGCAGGGAAAGAGTAGCTTTGCATACCGAAAGGAAAGAACTGAGATCTGCCTTGGCTATCGTCGCAGATTTTTTGGATCTTTTCGATGGCGTTTTTCAGTGCAAGGTTGGGGAGCTATGCAAAGCAAGAGAGCAGGTATCGTCGTCGCATCTGGATCAGAACTCGCATGGATTTGAACGAGGGAGAAGGAAAGCTTACTGGCCGCCCTGGCATTTTGGTGGGAGCTGATCGATGAGAGATGGGAGGTACGGTTTACTGATCCGAGTCGTCCTAACGAGGGTTTGGGGAAGCATTTATATGCATGCTGAACATTCCACAGAAGCGGGTACCCGGACCGATAACCCTTACGATCCAAGGAGGGGTCTAGAAGCTCCTGTCCAAGTTCGACAACTGGTATGGTATGGTCAGTGATTTCGTACAGTCTATTTTTACATAACGAGAGCAGTTTGACTTTTCTCCACGCTGTCATGCCCCGAATCTCCACTCAGTCTTTAGGTGCATGAGCTACCAGGGACATCGCAATCGGAGAACGGTCGATTTACAACATGCAAGCTGACTCACCACAGCGCTGACTCGGAGCAGTATACTAGGATCGATAGGTCTTCTTAGCACTTGGAGCCAACTTGGACCCCATCAATCTGCTAGTGGCGCTGAAGAACAGCACCGATATGGAACCACCTGAGCGGGCTGGTTCAGCGGACCATGATGTTCAACGTTGAATGTTGGTGAGGTTGAACAGAGACGACCAGTGTCGCATAATTTGTTTCCGACACAACCGCCCTCAAATGCAGGTTGTTTCAAGTCGCCGTGCTTGACTATCTAATCGGCAGCCGTCGTGTAATTGCATCCGAACCGAAGAGCTAGAAATAGACAAGGTGTTCCGCCGCCCATATGTACGTACTACGCCAGGACCCCAGCCTTGCTGACAGAAACTTGAAGCCACTACTAGTGCGATGTTCGCCGCAGAGTCCGGGTCCCTAGTCATGGTCGCACTAATCCGCGAGGCCTCCTTGTCTCCAAGGTTGTGACTCTTTTGTTCCAGCATGAACTTCAAACAGCGAGCTGTCAGGTTCTTAAAAGGGTCACGGTGCCAGGAGTAGTCGAGAACCTCATGACTTATCGATCGCTGTGATATTCGAGATCAGTTATCCTATATCATGATTGAGACCATTCTAGGATTGGTGCGCACCTGGATAGGCCCTGAGGGAGCGGAAGCATTCGAAATTCAACCTCCCATCGCGTCAGTTCGTCCCGCATGACCTCCATGATCGATGTCACAATGGCGGTAGCAGTTATGAACTCAAAATGATGAGGTTGAGTGGCGCAAGTGCCGAATATCTCGTTCATTCCCGTTTACGACCATGCCACTGATTACTGAGGCTTTGGGCACAATCGCGCCGTCCAGTGATTCGTGCAAAATCGGGTTGGACGATTCCGATCCGCCTATTGTCAAAGCTGTTTCGAAGAGTGCGGTTGCTAAGGTATGTTGGTTGTATCAACGAGATCCTTGATCGTCCATGTTTAGTGTGTTTTGTGGACATTCCAGTGGACAGTGCAAAACTTTGATCATGCCCCGGATTGCTACCGGTTGTTCGTGAACGACGGGAAGAAGGATTACGCTCTGAATGCTTCAGAGGATAAGACCAGTGTTTCTGCGTTTGAGGGTAGTCCCGCCTCCTCGGACTCACATGTGTGGTACATTTTCCAGTTTCCTGACGATTATTACTAGTAAGTGCCAAAACTCTGCACTACAACACACGCTGATACCTGGTCCACAGTATCCAAGATATAGCCACTCGTAGGGCATGGAAATTGATCGGAAAAACCGTAAAGTGCCACCCAAAAAGTACCACCATGCGCTGACGTAAATCATCCTGTAGATTGAGCTTCATACCCTCCCTGTCGGAAATGATGGTCTCAAGCCATTCAAATTCCGCTTCACGTTCTGAAGGGTGGTCTTGGGGACATTGAATATCAACGTTATGGTGACGAGTTTTGAACATGTACGTCGATGTAAGATATCATTGCCTCAGGGGCCCAGAATGGGAGCAGAGATTACATTTTTGCCTCCGTGTCGTCAAGTTTTTAACTAACCGAGCGCTCGGCAAAAAAGTATACACTTCATTTGTGGCTTTCCAGCTGTCCACATTTCCCGAATATCGCTCATGTCGCAGCCAAGTGGTACGATCACGCCCTTCCGTGATTCACACATAATTGGACTGGACATTGCTGATTCGCCTGTCGTCAAACCAATTCAGAAGTGTTGTGTCTCCAAGGTACGTTTGTTGTTTCTCGATTGAAACCTCCGATTCCTGCCCGGTTTCAACGCACTTTCGCACACATTTCAGTGGACAGTGCAAAATGTCGATGGGGAAAAAGACTTCTATCGGCTGTACGTGAGCGATGGCCAGAAAGACTACGCTCTTCGCGCATCAGAAGATGGCACAAGCGTGAATGCCTATGAGTCTAGTCCCACTTCCTTGGACTCGCACGTGTGGCTCATTCCTCAACTCGAGGACGGGTTTTTCGGGTGAGTGCCTGGGCTCCATATTAGTGCACACCGTGCTGACATCTAGTCTCCAGCATCCTGGATCCAGCTACTATCAGAGCATGGAAAATGAACGGAAAAACCGTTAAGTCCCCACGTGGGCCCAAAAACCATTATTTGCTGACGCGAACTGCCATGTAGATTGAGCTCGTTGAGCCTCCCGTTGCAGAAGACGCGCTCGAGTCGTTCAAGTTCAAGTTCTCGTTCGCAGGCTGAGTGGTGGTTTGGTGAAAGACGTATAGAGTATTATGGTACCTTAGAGCAGGGAAACGTAGTGCGAGGATTAGTATGACTGTAGAAACCTTAGACTAGACCGTCCGAGTCACCACCGTCGGACACGCCCATTGACGGTCCAAGCACAAAAATTGCCTCACTCTGCGTGGGGTGCATAACTTGAACTTACAAGTAGCCAGACTCAGTGACGCCGAGTTTGGCTCGAGAAGATTTGGATTCGGCATACTGTACACTCAGGCTGCTGCATCGGTTAACCAACAGTACTCGAGTCATGCTCGGTATTTGTTTTTCTCTGCTATATCCTAACGCTCTCTTATTTCTTCCGACCCGAAGTCGTCGGTCTCACAGGCGGTATTGCAACTGGAAAATCAACCGTTGCGGCGCTCCTCGCTTCTCATGACATCCCAATCATCGACGCAGACCTGATTGCGAGACAGGTCGTTGAGCCTGGTACTCCCGCACACAAACAAATCGTCAAGGCTTTCGGAAAGGGTGTACTCTTACCCTCTTCAGGGTCAGGCATAAATTCAGACGAGCGGGACTGGTGGACCCGTCCCATCGACCGCAAGAAGCTCGGCAGCATCATCTTCAATGACGAGAAACAGCGGAAAACTCTAAACAGGATCGTACACCCCGCCGTCACACGAGCAATCCTTTGGGGCGTTTTCAAGGCTTGGCTGAGAGGCGAAAAGTTGGTCGTGGTGGACGTTCCGTTGTTGATCGAAGGAGGTTTGTGGAAGTGGATGGGCAGGGTTATCGTGGTGTACTGGTATGTCTGGCTTTCGCTCTCTCGTCTCGCGTGCTACTTCACAACCTACTCTCGCTAGCTCCCCCGAACTCCAACTTCAGCGTCTCATGGCTCGGGATAACTCTACTCGCGCTGATGCGTCTTCTCGACTCAATTCGCAGCTTTCGGTCACTTCGAAGGTTGCATACGCCGACCTTGTCATCGACAACTCTGGTTCGCTCACGGGTCTCGACGGAGAGGTGATATCATGTCTCGGGAAGCTAGAGAGGACGGTGGGGTGGGGATGGATGGTGAGCTGGCTGCTCCCGCCAGTGGGTTTGTTGAGTGCCGTCTGGTGCCTGTCATGGAGGGCTTTCAAGAGGAGGAGAATGTGAGCATTGCACAGACAAGTCTGTTCAATATGTTACCAGGTAAATATCACGCTCTTTCCCGGAAGTTCGAGCCTTACGCGCGATAACTTTGTAGTTCATGTGGTCGGAACAGCTTCAAGTTGAAGTTCGGGGGTTGCATCAAAAGTAACATCACGGTCGAACACGTCTGCAAATTGATACACGGATTCAAAAAGTACAGGTCGCCACTATCAACAGTAAAATGTCATCAGACTCTCGTGCATGATTGTACAACTAGCAACTTGTACACCTGCCCTTCTCACTCCTTCGTTGCAAAGGGCCCTATTGCGGGAATCCTAAACCCACCGGTACGATCCATCAGACCATAGCGATCATACTGCCATCTTAAGTCGTTCAATTTCGGCAGATTATCGCGGTAGAGATCCTCCACAGTCGTCGCTTCCGCAAGGGCCGTGTTAATGAAGTATGGGAGATCTTTAGAGGCGGGACGTTCTTTAATGACCTTTACCCTGAGTTTGTCCAAGGTCGCCTTCATGGTATCGATCCAGTAATTGTCGTTGCCCTCGCGTTCCCAGGTGAAATATACAATGATGGGGCAGTTCGGCTTGCCTTTCACATGAGGGAAGGCAGAGTCCGTCGCATTGTCAAACATGGTCGTGGTGAAAGGCCACAACCCGATGGTGATACGGGTGCCACCGTGATCTCTAAGTCCTTTGGCAGCTTCCTGTAACATTTGGGGTACATGGTTAGCGCCGTTCGTGAACGCGGACACAGAATATACTTACAATCGCTTGCTTTTGGATCTCATCGATGATACCTGGGGTGAATTGGTCGACCACAACGTTGCCCCACCGGCCACTGGCACAATCCCGTCGTCATTTCCTGCAGGCGAGCATACCTAGACGGAACATACCGTGGAAACTGACCAATGCCGACCATTGGCGGTGTGACGATCC
>JBBPRK010000461.1:0-22832 GCA_038093075.1 Boletus patriciae | reverse complement strand
TGGGTATAGCTCTTTCGCAAAGACGCCCTCTTTCGTCGCATGCGTCATTATGCACGAGAGAACGAGAAGAGCCAGGCGCGCATCGCACAGTTGGAGCAGCGCAAGAGTACCTGTGAGGCGGGCCTGGTCGCGATCGCGGCCTGCTGGGAACAGGTGAGGTCTTGCCGTGTTGGATCCATGTGACACAACGGCTCGCTGACCGAACGTTTCGTGCCACTCTCACGTCCTAGTTGGTAGACACCATACGAACGCTCACGGTGCAGGACGACGTGCCCGACGTCGAGACCAAAGGTGGGTCCCTTGTCTGGGATCGCGCGTGACCTCTTTGATCGTCTACGCAGACTTGTTTGATCTCTCGCAGCACGTGTCGGCAGACTCGAGTTTGAAGGCGGCGCTCGAGCAAAACATGCACGCAACGCAACGCCTCGTGACGGGTTTCCTCAGGTCGCGACCCGCCGTCGGTCAGGATGCCACGTATCAGCGCTGTCAAAAGGCACAGACCGAGGTGTGTGTGTCAGATCGTTCAAGTTGCTATCATGTCCACTCAGAGGTGTAGTGTACGGCCCTGCGTTCCGAGGTCATGGCGATGCGGAAGCGCCTGCAAGAGGTCGAGGCGGATAAGGCGCGATGCGAGGAACAGCTCTCGGCCGCCGAAACGCGCATTGATAGGCTGAAGAGTAGTACTGTGACTGCAATGCAAGCGCAGTCGTCGTCGTCGCCCAAGGAAGCGCCAGCGATGGAGGACGTTCAGCCAGGGAGTGGTTCACCCCAAGCTCATTCGGATTCGCCACCGGTGCGTATTAGACGATTGCGTTGGTCTGTCACTGACGGATGGTCTAGCATCCTCAGCTGAATGGACACGATCATCACCCGCCAGGAGATTCAGAGGAGATTCAAGATGCTTTGAAGAGCAAGGACGACCGGATCTCGACGCTAGAGGCTGAAAACAACCATCTGACAGAAGAACTCATTCGTTTGAAGATCGAGGTATAGACGTCATCGTCGATTTCATTCCTTGTTTACCATTCGTTCCCAGATGAAAGCGCCTCCGATAGAGGTCATTAACGAAACCCCGCATTACAAGCTATTATTAGACCATGCATCGCACCTGGAGAGAGCGCTGGGAGAGAACACACACGAGATGACACAGCTCAACGAGACACTCGATCAACTCCGGGTGTCGCGAAAGGAGTTTGAGGAAGAAATCCAAGTCCGTCGTCGAAACATTGCACTGTCAGCTATTCTCACATCATGCAGGTTGCAGCACAGCAAGCGACGCAAGAACTCAAGACGTCCTTGTCGAAACGGGACGCAGAGAACCTTCGACTGCGGGAACTGCGCGATCAGTATGGGGCTGAATTGTCTGAACGGAAAGCCCGGGACTCGGTCAAGCTTCAGTCTATACATGAGCTCAAGGAACTCGCAGAGTCACGATCGGAGCGGATATCACAATTGCAGTCGGAAGCTGGGCGACATAAAGCGAGGCTGGCGGCGCTCTCTGGAGAGGAGGATCTGATGAAGTACTTTTTCGAGGGCAAGTTTGAGGACATTGATTACGTGCCCAGCCTGAAGCGAAAGCTAGAGTGAGAAACTCTACACTTTTAATGGGTTCCCCGGCTGACGTCGATTAGCGAGGCTGAAGCCAAGTCTGCGGCGCTTGGACAAGCCTTGTCCACGTTGAACAAGGATCATCCCGACGTTGCGCAACATGTCACGGCCGAAACGACCGCTCGTGAGGAGTTAGCAAGGATATCGAAAGAGTTGGCTCGCTACCGTTCCATTTTCGGCGAATCTTCTGCGTTGGACACGCGCACCCTTGCCCAGCAACTCGAGGCAAAGGACGGCGAGCTGCAAAAGTTGAGGCTGCTCACGGAACAACAAGCCCAAGCGGAAACGTCCTTGTTCGCGGAGATTGACCGACTGTCTTCTCTCTGGGAGGGTTTGGATCAACAGGTGAAAAAGAAGGTGTTTGACCTGGGTGCGTTTGAGGAAAAGTTGCAAAAGACGGCCCACGAGGTATGTTTTCTCGTACGAGCGGACGATGGACCGACTGATGGAGCGATCACGTGACACAGAAAGCCAAGGCGGAAAACAAGTACTTTGCTGCGATGCGCGAAAAGGAGATGGGTGAATCGGAGCGAAAGGCGATGGCACGTCAGCTTGAGAAGCAGGGCAAGGCCGTCGAACGTGCCGCAGAGGTCGAGAAACAGCTCTATAGCCAAACCGTGCGTCTTTTTTGTGCCTCGTTCTGTTGCAACAGTCGTGATGGTCGTTTGCAAAGGTTGACCTTGAGAAGATGAACGTCATGAGCCGGAGGGCGATTGATAATGCGGACAAGCGGATCAAGACGTTCGAAGTAGATGTTTCCAGGTGGCAAGTGCTGGTGGAAGCGGAGAAGAGACGCGTGGCAGAGGTACGCCGACACTCCTTCTACCCTTTCACCTTGACCGATGCGACGTCTGCAGGCCTGTGCTTTTGCGAGCGAACGCGGTGTCTACATGCGTAAACTGGAATCGTCGTTGAGAGCCGCCGAGGAAGAGATCTCGCGGACAAGAAGGGAAGCTGAGAAGAAGATCAAGAAGTTGAGTTCCGCGGCTGTCCCCACGAGTGCGCGGGAGGAAGCGCTCACGCAGGAAAACGAAGGGCTTTGGGTGGGCGTTCCGCGCGAATGACCAAGCAACTGACTGACCTCCCTCTCACTCTTTCAGAAAATCGTGAAATGCACGACATGCAAACAAGGCATGCGTGAAGTCGTGTTGACGAAGTGCATGCACAGTAGGTCGCACTTCCATTCTTGCGCGGTTCGCTGGGCTCACGGATGGTCGCGCTAGCGTTTTGCAAGCCGTGTGTGGATACGCGCATCTCAACGCGTCAGCGGCGGTGTCCGAATTGTAACCTGGCTTTTGCCCAGAGCGAAGTGCAGACAGTTTACTTTCAATGAATCGTTGGTAATTTTAAGCCCACCTCTTTCTTCCTTCTCTCTCTCCGAGAAATTAATGTTCTCGACCGTTTTTATCATAATGCCAACCGTCGTGCGTGATCCATTTTTACATTTTTTTGGGGGGGAGTTAGAGGTGGCGTGGCGGACGTCCGACTGACCTTGCGAGGGATGTATTTGTAGTCTGCTCCTCTTTTTTTTTCTTCTTACTTTTGCTACTTATACTACGTCTTTTCATTTCTGTTTTTATACGTTTTTTATGCGATGGTGGATGCGATTTAGATGATGATGATGACGACGACGATGTGTGTGATGAGCCTTTTTGGGTTGGTTGCTTCAAACCGACCTTATACTCGTCTCAAGCGGTCAATGTATACCCGTCGCGAGTGCATCAGCCACCAAAATCTCGCTGCTCTGGCTACCGTATATTCAGGAAATTCCTATCACGACGGTCTTGACTCTTCAGGGCCTCGGCCGCCGTGTAAGCGGCGGATCGCTTGCAATCATCGTCAATTACACGCAGATCTCATGACAAATACACGAACAGTTTTTACTTTGCAACCATTGGCCACCGCATTCCTTAAATGAGTCTATTTAACGGATTCAGCCTCGTGGACGATTTGCACGCGGGGCCAACACTGGATCGGACTCGGAGGACCTTGTCAGGCGAGGTGACAAAAATCCTAAGCGACGGATCGAAAATCGCCAAACGCGCATCGGCCGCGCTCCATCGCATCGTCGTGCTCGGATCCGCTCAACAGTACAATTGGGATGACGTAGGGCTTATTCGACTACTCAAGGCGATGGGTGGTTATGTGTGGACGACATAAAAGCGACCCATCTTTCCGCAGGTCAGACATCGATATCATCTCCAGTCCTCTACTAGAGTACAATGTCAGTTCAGTTGTCCTCCTCGGGGTCGGGACCCAAATTCCGTGTTGCCATCTGGTGAGGTCCTTAGGAGCCATCTTCGCGTTCGCGTCCGTCACTCAAACGGCCCAACTTGAACCCCGCAGCGGCGCTGGTATCGGCGGCCTCGCACTGGCTATTACGATCGGAAAATATGATCCTTTGATACCCATCGATCTATACGAAGCACACGACGCTATCGATACAGCCGGCGTAGGAATCACCGTACCGAAGAAGACGCAGCAAGTTTTGATCGCGCTTGGGTTGTTTGACGATTTCAGACACATCCTGACGCACGATCCCGAACAGAGCCGCGGTGAGTTGACAGTTTTCGATGGCGTCGGGTTCGGTCTGACCGCGGCACTAGGTCCCACGGTAAGGCGATCAGACATCCGCGAGGGTGGATACCCCTGGTTCCACAGAGCCGATCGCTGTGAGTTTTCTCCGTTGTCGATTGTTAGGACCTGTTTTTCATGAGAGGGCCAAAAGTTTCGCCCTCCTCCATGCATCGACAGCACATGGTAGCTGTCCTAGAGAGGCACCTCCCGGCCTCGTGCACAGTACATCCCAGGAAGCGGCTCGTCGGTTATATCGAACCCGAACAAGAAGACGCCCATTCGACGTCACCTATTAGACTCGAATTCGCGGACGGAACTACGGCGACGACTGATATACTCATTGGAGCTGATGGGATTCGCTCCGCAGTTCGCAAGACGATGTTTGAAGCAGCGTCTAAAGATACTGGGAATGGCGAGGCAGATCTCAAACAATACGTCGATGCAGTGTTTACAGGGATGTTCGTATACCGCGCCCTCGTCTCTGCGGAGACGTTGAGCAAGGAAGATCCAGAAAATATCTCGTTGAAAGAATTCACACTAGTAAGCATTTGACGATACGGTGCACGATTTCACACCTCACTTTGCTATACAGTACACCGGAAAGGGCAGGGTAGACATGTTTGGTTTTTCCTTGATGTTCAGATTCACTTATCCAACCGTTCGTAGCACCTTATCACCTATCCAGTTTCCAAAGGCACTCTCATCAACATTGGTGCAACCGTATGTGATCCGAGTTTGACGGGCACGCACTATGAAGGGCGCTGGGTCTCCGAGGCGACTCGTGACGAGCTCGTTGAATACTTTGACAGCTTTGAACCTGATGCGAGGACGGCGGTAAAGGTGAGTTCCCTCCACACCGAACAAACTAGATTGGTCCAAGCCACGCACGATACAGCTCTGCGAAAAGCCGTCCAAGTGGGCCTTGCACGTCGTGAAACCGCTCCCTTTTTGCGTACGAAACAGGGTCGCACTCATCGGAGATGCGGTACGTCTTTTCTCGGGGCTGGGCGTTACAGGTCCGTTTCGTTGACGAAAGATCGAATGCCCTAGTGTCATGCCTTGGCGCCTTTCACGGGCGCCGGTGCGGGTCTAGCGATCGACGTGCGTCCCTTGCATAATTCCGTCGCTCGTTTCTTGTCGCTCAAACGACGTTTTAGGATGCATTCATACTTGGCCGGCTGATCGCGCATCCTCTGACGTCGCTCTCTCGCGTCCGAGGTGCCCTCCGCGTCTACGAGGAGATTCGGTTCCCGCACGCTCGGTGTATTGCCGGCCTTTCGTTGTCGGCTGGATGGCTGTACACCTTTATGGCACCAGGATACTACGATGGGACGAGAACGGAGGACGATCTGGATGACGATGGGGTCGGTTCGTACGAGAGGGAGGGGATGGAGACCGTCAAGCAGGAGATTCTCGGGCAATGGAAATTCATGGAGGAATCGAGCAGCGCTCTGCAGGCGTGGGAGGACGCGGAATTGAGATTGCAGGCGTTGGTTGGTCGGGTGGACAACTAGGGCGTGTCAAACATGGTCACTGGCACTCCTTCCTGTCTGCTTCAAATGGGTCACATTCGTATATAGACTACCCACGGCGACACCGTCTGAGTTGCCTACTAGAATTAGCATCCGACTTAGTATCCTTGACCGCATTGACTCGATAAGATAATCAATGGTGTGGGTGGCGTGGCCTCATATACGGGGAGTGATCCGAGTCTAGTCTCTTGATTCTGAACTCACCCACTGGCGTCTCTTCTGACTCGGAATTTGTCGGACGTCTTAATCCTACATCCACATGCACACTACTTCGCCATCTACACCATTCAATATTCAACGCCCTCGTTTGATTCACATCTGCCAGCTGAGGACTCAGTATGCGTCATGCGCTTGAGATACAAGAGGTCTGAATCCTTTTGAATATCTTTGGTCACTGCTATCTGCCTCACACGCAAAAGACTTCCGATCTGGGAGCTCTGGCTAGAACATGCCGCGCATTCAAAGAACCAGCACTGGATGTACTATGGCGAGAGCTGGCCGACGGGCCATCCCCTGTAGCGCGATGCCTTCCCGAGGCATCTCATCACTGGCAAATATCGCCAGGAAACAAGGCAGGATGGTTCCAAGTGTTCGTCTCACTTTGTCTGGTAGTGAGCTTGAATATTTTTTAAAATTTCCCACTCCTCCCAGGCTACAAAGTGCTATTCATTTAGCAGACCGCTTACACAGACTGAATGGGATGTCCTTCGGAGTTGCACACGACGCGTCCGATCCATACTGGACTACAGTCCTCACGGTGGACTCGACTGGGAATCTGTTATAAACCTTCTTAAACCCTCAGCCTATCACCTCCGCTGTCTCTGTGCTGCAACTAAAGTCGTGCACCTGCCCCTGCCGTCCCTGATTACCCTCGACCTGAGTGCCACGTTGGTGCCCGACAATGCTCCGGGATTCCCTCGGGTCGCTTTCCAAGTTCTCCCCAGACATCAGGAGACTTTTCGTCTGCTCGGAGCCTGATGCCACGCTCAGCAATTTTTTCTCCACTTGTATCTGCCGGTGGCGGAACCTTCAGGTCGTGCATTCTCCTCAAATCGCATTTGACGTCGATGCTCTTGTGCATCTGTCTCGCATGCCTGCCTTGACTCTGCTCACCTTTATGCTGAGCGCTACAATGCCGGACCGGATCGCTCCCTCTGACCTATCCCTCATCCTCTCCGACTTGCGCGATATGACACTGTATTCTGAATTATTGGGCCCCATCTCAAGGTTACTCTTCCGGGTCCGACTCCCTGTTATCACGAAACTTATTGCCTTCATCAAAAGACGTCCTTCTAGGCAAGATGTCACCTCATTCTTGGCCGGTGTTCAGACATCCAGTATCAGTAATACCATCCAGATCCTGCGGTTGACTCGATTATCCAGTCTCCCGAACACCGTTCAAGTTCACGATGTGCTCCTACTCGGCTTGGAAGACCTGCAGCCATGCACGGCATTCAGCAATCTCCGTCGCATAGGCTTTGATATCGAGTGGAAAGTCGGCCTGCAGGACAGTGAACTGTTAGTGTTGGCATCGGCATGGCCCCAACTAGTAGAATGCCTCCTCATAAACCAGAAATGGGGTTGGAAGAACCGAGGTGGAATCACCCCCGACGGACTGCTACGGCTTCTGAAAGCATGTCGGTCGTTCAGCCGCATCGCCATCGCCATCGCCATCGACACGCGGGGTTATACCGACTCGCCTCCACGTGGATCCCCGGTGAGCTTCGGATTGGCCTTACTACCCAGGTTTGGCATCGACGTACTGGACTCTATTATCGAGGCAGAATCTGTGCCGGCCGTCGCCGCTTTCTTCGCTAGCATCGCACCTTGCCACGGCGTTGGCTCTCGTGCTTGGAATTGCCGGCTCGTGCCAGTGTCAGGAACCCCGGATGTGGGGAAATACAAGGACCGTTGGAATGATATATTTAAATGGGTCAACAAGGCTGTCAATTCTTGAATCTCTTGTGGGTACCGCTCTTCCCCGGAGTCTGGTGAGATTCGAGTGACCGAGTGACATCACTTGAATCAGGGCCGACTACCAGACGCGCGGCGCGGCGCAATACAACGAACACGCACGTCGCACGATGCATATGATGCGGCGGGTATAGTATACGTGGCACAGTGTACGCGGTAGCGCTAGTTATTTTATTATGACTTGGTAGACGTCTCCGCGTATCCAGTAATTGTCTGGCTGGGCTCAATGGATTTCGTGCCATGATCGAGCGTAAACTCCCTCCGTATTCAGACGATGTATTCGCGAGCCTTCAATTTCGTACCGACCATGTGTTCCCCCTGCCGAGTGCGAGTTCGAGACATATTCACCGTTACTCCCCGGTAGTCAGTCAGACCAGGGAGTCGAACAACGATAGACCGTAGAGGGTTTGTGCTTGGTACCCTTCTGTCAGTTTCAACGCTGCATCGGGATAGCCGTCACAACCGCCATAGCGAAAAGCAAGCACCGTCCCCTACAACCACGACGCGCGTCCCTACACCAAACCCGCCCTCCCATCACACCTCGCGAAACACCCTTCTAAATCCTACACACGAATGAGCACCACGCATTCAGCCCGACGACGACGACGACAACGACGCACCATCCAAATCCCGACGATCACACATGGACGCCAAATCGACCCGCTGCAAATGTAAACACGTCGTCTTCAAGCTCTCCCATAGCGTCGACGACGTCACCCCGCGCAAGTCGTTCATGCCCGTCCCGTCTTGGACCCCGTCGCTGTCCTGTAACACGAGCGCGTCCAAGATGTGGGACGCCGCTTCGTCATAGCGCTACGACACAGCAAGCCACGTTAGAATGAAATTGAAGGTCTGGAAAAAAAAAGAGAGGGTACGCGTGTGCACTGGACTCACCCGGAGGCTAATACAAGATATGCCAAGATTGAATCTGCGGTGGATGGTGAGTGGGGGAAAGACCAAAACACATGAAAAGCGCACCTCGCGCGGATATAGGCTGGGTTCAGGTCGAGCGCTCGAAGATAATATTCGAGGGCATCGGCAGCCTGCCCATTGTTGGCCATGGTCGCCCCAACGCGGTTATACAACAAACAGTCCTAACATGATCCGACCGACATCAAAAAAGAAAGCACACGAGCGTCGTGGCAAACGTACGTCAGGTCGAACGGCCAACGCCGTGAGAAAACAATCCACCGCTTTGGCATAATCCTGGAGGAACAATGGTTTACGGTTGGCAAAAGCGAAAAAAAAAGAAGCAACAATGATGAACGGAAGTTTTTTTAATATACGCACCTCCGTCGTATTTAACAACACCGCCAACGCAACCTGTACGTCTGCGTCAACACCGCCATGTTGCTGATCCGCGTTCCTCGCCATTCGAATGAGGACGTCAATCAATCCGGCAAAATTGCCCCGCGCGTCCGTGGCCAACCCCGTGCCCGACACGACCGCCTCGTATTTCGGATTTCGCAACACCCATTCTCGGATCGCGTCGTACGCTCCCAGCCGGTGATTATCGTTGGTATACGAGACCGAGAGCGCGAGCCATGTTGGGAGATGAGTGGGATCGAGATCAGTGGCACGCTCAAGGGCTTGAATGGCTTTTGCCTCGCGCTCGTTTTCTTGTTGCTTCACGCCAAGCTCGAACCATGCGGATGCGTTGGTCGGATCTCGTTGCACAGCAGCTTCCAGTTCCAGAACGCTCTGCCGAAAAAAGAAAAATTAATGTTGCTGCTCACCCCTTTTTCCTTAAATTTTATCGTGTGGTAGCATTCTCCGCTCTCCACAGAAAATGAAAAGGGGTGGTGTGTGTACGTACCTCGTATACCCGTTGCGAATGTGACATGTGCAAAGTATGATGCCGCGATCTGGACGAGTCCCCGAGTAGATATGGATTATTTATCTGGAACTGGTAGTTCGCCACCGGCTTGACCCCCGTCGTCGTCGCCTCAAACGCATCCCAAACGCGTTGCATCTCATACCACGCGTCGCTCTCTTGGACGGCGGATACAGTGTGCGCAGCTGGACCCGTGTAATGCGCGTTCCAGTACTCGGTAAAATCAGCATTTTCCTGACGGAAATACGCCTCATGGGGGTCCTTCGCTTGTTCCACATACGCCCCATTCAGTTCCTCTGAACCTTGATACGATGGAAGGACTCGTGATTGTGACGCCGAGGATGGGCCGGCCACCTCGTCGTGTGTCATCATAGCACGTCCTTTCCCCTTCACATCCACACTCGTGACAGCATCTTTTGGCACGATGTTGTCCTCCTCGACAATCACCTCGCCGTCCCGCAGTTGACGCATGAGTTGCATGAACTCGCTCTTCTGGAACTTGGGGTTCTGCTCGTGTTTCACAGAGTCTATCACCTGCGCCGCAATCCGGGCCATTTCGTCAGCAGGCACCGCACCCTTCATATCTTGTTGTTGTTGTTCCGGCAGGGCCTCAGAGAGCACGGGCACGGAAGCGTTCAACAAGGATTCTTGTGACTGAAACTCCATGTCCCAGGACGTCTCTGCCCAATGGCCAGCAATCAGGGTCGTCCGTCACACGTGTCAACAAGGGGACTCACGGTCGTTATGTACGGCGTGCCGTTGTACAGGAACGGCCGTCGCACTCGTGATGCCGACCATCGGAGTCGTCCCATAACCTGCATATACCGGCCTCCACGGAACTGCACCGCCTGTGCCAAAAAAAAAAGACAAGGAACGGAAACAAAATAAAGAAAAAAAACCGTCAGAGAAAGCACGCTGCGACGCACAAGCGCACGGACGCACTCTGCACCCGATCCTGCTGCTCCACCCGCCTCGCCGAGATAGCCTGCGCCTGCGCGTGCCCTTGTGCCTGACCCTGCGCATGGGCCTGGGTCGGCGCGTGCGTCTGGGACGTCGCCGGCTGGCGTGCCAGGAAATCAGCGGCCCACATTGCACCTGCCGCACCACCGATCTGCGCGCGTTGCACGGGCGCAGTAGCAGGCAGGGCATCGCGCAACCCAGCCACGTCGAACGGCTGCACCGGCATCGACATCGTTGACATGAGCATGGGCATGGGCACTTGGGACACATGTGGTGCCGGACCAGCTCCGGCATCAAAGAACCGTGCCGCCTCTTGCTGCAACTCCGGTGTCGGAGCATGCTGGGATCTGAAATGCACCTGACGACCATGAACACCAAGACAAGATTGGTAGAATGCATGCGTCATTCAGTCAGCATCACAGCACATGCGCAAAAAAAGACCGATGAAAATAGACAAAGGCATCAGATGGAAGCGCGAACGAACGGATGGAAGCACGAGACGGAACGAGAAACGGGACATGGGACATGGGGAGCCGGTGAACGGAATGGAACGACATACCTCGCCCGACAACGGTCCACGGGAACGGGACGGTCCCGCGACGTCCTGCGCAAACGCATACATGAGTGCACCGTTCCGACACTGGCACCCGGTAACCCGGGCCGCACCTGGACACACCTGCTGCGCACCCCGATCCTGATCAAACCGCTTCGAAAGACTCTGCAACGGATTCGAAGGCCCACATTCAGCTCCTCCACCCACAAGCATCGATAACGACATCGTATCTGCGCGAGCGATGGTAATGGTGTGCGCGATTGGGATTGAGAACGATTTGAAATGATACCACAACGACGACCGCAATGCTGGAAATGATATCACAATCAATACGCACGATCCAAGTCAAGACGGAGCGCGTGGAAGGTGAAGAAGAAGACGGAGAATTCGAGTACTTGCCAGCGAATCCACACGTCTCCTGGATCGTCACGGTCTAAACCTTACCGACACCCGCCCGCAACAGCTTTTTCTCACGTGTTTCTAAGCAACTTTCACACGGTCCACTAGAGAGAAAACACACGCTGTTCGTACAATTATATGAGGCGGTGTTAATCTATACTAGACCCATAAGAATTCCTGCCCCGCTCCAAAAAACAAAATTGGACGCCCTTCAAATGGATACAACGTGCGTCAAAAAGAGAAACAAAAGAAAAGCAAGGGTTGTTACAAGAGAAAAAAAAAAGTGCTACATCCTCCCACAGAATTAAAAATATGCAACAAGGAAAATGGAAGAACGAAACGGTAAAACCAAAAGAAACAATCAAAAAAGAAATGTGCATGGAGAAACACACAAGTCTACAGCGTCCCGTTCGTCCATCACGCACGTCATCAGTCACACTCGCATCTATGTCATGTCCACAGAGGGAGCAGAGCATCCATCAACTCGACGATGACGTCTGTATCACCACTTTGGTGTTACTAGGACCAGGTCGATTTGAAGGTGATGGTGGATTCGCCGTCGAAAGCCCCTGTAGGGGTGCATGTGATTGCGTCCCCACCTGAGCCACCTGAACCTGACCCTGAATTGGCACTGCTGGGGCTGGGGCTTGGACTTGTGCCTGTGCTTGCTGCATAGCCTCGACCGCCTGCCTACACTCGGCCCCACCTTCCGAACGCACTGTAACACGCATTGGGGTCAGTTATGATTTTCATAAACCAATGGACGACGCGTGTCCAAAGAGCCCACTCACGATGTCGCTGTCATATAGCACATGAATAAGATCCAAACAAGGGGGAGCGCCAGAATAGAAGCACTTCATGATGATCACTTACGTTGAGCGCATCCAAACGACTGAACGTCTTCCGACAACCTTGGCAAACATTGGATTGTGACCGCGTGGCATGCAGCGCTTGGTGCCGTCTGTGAGACAAGTGATGAGTTCCGAACGAGTTATCGCCAACAGATCCAGCGTATGTCCACGATCAGCGGTGACTCACTTGCAATCATGCTGTCTTGCAAACCCCTTCTTGCAGTCTGGATACTCGCACACGTATGGGCGCTCTTCGGTATGCGATCGCAAATGACCTGGCATCAACGCACGCATGAGCCAACAACGATCGATCGCGCACATACAACACGCGCCACGCACCTCGCAGATTAAACCGACGCGTAAACGTACTCCCACATCCCGGCACAGGACAGATGAAATGCGCCTCGTTCCGCCTTCGACTCGCACTCGCCGCCTGCGTCGCCGACGTCGTCACCTGCTTCTTCTCCACCTGCAAAATTGGCGGTAACCTCGGCACCCCACTCGAAGGCGGGTAATGCCCCGATGCATCGCCAGGGGGGGCAGACGATGATGCGAGCGCTTGATTATACAGCTCCGCAGCGGTGGGTGTGTAATACGCCGTTTCCTGCTTCACAGCATCGGGGGGCGGGACGGACTGCGTCATCTGCGGGAGCGGGGGTTGACCTGGGGTGGAGGGAATCGGGTAGGGCGATGGGTGGGAGGTCTGGCGAAAGGGCGAGTTGCTGTGACTCCGCCGGTAGGCATGACCGGGGGGATAATGGGCATGCTGTTCGGAGGGATCGTTGGGGCCAGCGCCGGGAGGGAAGGAGGGCGGCTGGACATGAGGCTGAGGAGGGGACTGCTGCGGCATGTTGGCAAGCTGGGGAGGGTACGAAAGATTCTCGGTGTCGTTGTTATGATGGTTATAGGATTGGAACTCGTGGCTGACGGCAGGATCGATGGCAGGCTGGCGTTGCTGTGTGTGTGTGATTGGGGTTTGCCACTGAACCCGTGTCTGAGTTGCAGGTTCAACCATAGCTGGAGATGAGCCTTTATATATTTAGGCGAGGGAAAGGGAAAGCTTCTTTTTGATGTGAAATAGGACACGGCTAAGAAAGTTAATGAGTGTTCTGAAGAGAACGTCCGGCCGGGTCCTTTTTGGTGGAAAACCGAGGACACACCTGCTGGCGCCTTTTTGAGAGCGACGGGGTGTACAGCCCTGGAGAGGGAAGGGGGCCACGGGAGAGAAAGAGAGGCCGGGGCGGACGAGGAGTAGTGCTGATCAAGCTCGTGGACGATGTGCCGGACAGTCAGCGTGCTCGACCGACCGAAAGACGTGGCTGTGTCTGCATTTAGGATGCAGCGCCGCAGCACCGCCCCACCTTCCATATCGAAATGGCTTGTTCAGCAGCGAATGCGGTGTTCCTTCCCATGCCCCTCTCGCTCCCATGACCATCGGCGCGCACACGTCACTCTTTCCCCGACAAGGCTTTCCCAGTGTAGACTACATAACGTACATCACAACTACTAGCTACTTCCCGGTCCATCAAAGATGTGTGCATCCAGCAACCTACGTCGTCGCATCAGCTCCGTTTCTGTAATTCGCTGCCCCGTTTTGCCATTGCTCCGCGGTGTGCTTGTCGCACTTTCCCGGTCCCGCTGTGCAGCAGCAACGTCGTGGCTCAACAGCGACGGCGACGAATACCCTTGTTTCATCTCGGTCACATCACGCCGCTCATCAGAGCTCCTCCGTGATTGAATCACCGGCGTCCCACTCCCACCACGCTTGCGTGCGATAAATGTGATCCCCGAGTCGTCCGTCTCCGTCTCCGTGCTGGACGTGAACGGACTCGCGTCCACTTTCCAATTGCCATCAGCGCCGCCATTCTCGGTCGACGGGGTGTGCAAGATGGGTCGTTTTGTCGGCGAGCGAGAAGTCTGAGGCGAATTCCGTCTCTCCCTCTTCTTCGTTCCTCGCCCGTCCACGGCTTCGAGAACTTTGCTCATCCTCTCTTCCTTGCCCGAGTGTCTCACAAACGCGTCCTCTATCCAATCCGCGAGATCCTCCACAACAGCCTTGGCCTCGCTCATCAGAGTCATCATCTGTAGGTACCCATGGCTCCAATCAGAAAAGAGAACCATCTGTACCCAATCATCCTCCGTTTCGCGGGCAAGCTGGTCTCGCTCGGCAACCATCCTTGCAACCTCGTCTGGAAAATCGTCCAATTGGGCGTCCGTCATGCGCAAGCCCTCGCCGAACTTTGCGCTCTTGCCTGTGAGTACGAGGTCAAGTTCCGCTTTACGGGCCCGCTTGGCTTCGCGTACCCGCCCAGCAAAGATGACGGTGTCATCCACAAATGGGTCCTTCTCACCGCATTGCATCAGCAGGGGTGGGAACTGCGCGAGGAGTGGCGGCGGTGTCAGGATGGGAGAGATGAGGTAATCGGTTGCAAAGTCAGGGTTTCGATGCGGTCCAATGTACAAAATTGCCATGGCACGCATCTGTACGGTCGAGTGAGCACGACTGATCCGAATGCGGTGCATTCGCCGACTTACCATACTAGGAGAAATAATGCGGTCCTGGAAATATCCAGTGCGGCTCGTCATCGTGAGTCTTGTGCCAATGGGTTCACGGTTGTTACCGATGCCTTTGCCGTTATGACTTCCAGCGACAAGCGTGGTGGCCTTGAGGTTCGCTTGTGTAACAGCCGCTGAGAGTTTCTCCTGTTGCTTCTCAAGCACTCGGTGCAGTTCGTCCGTGTCCGAGGCATCTTGGTACACATAACGTACACGCTCTTCAATGGAGCGATCCTCCTCTCTCACAGGCTTCGATTCCCCCTCTTCGCTCTCAGAATCCGCCCAAGACTCATTTTCATCGTGCGGCACCTCGAACGATTTCACTGACGATTTGCGCTTCATATCCATGTGATGATGTCGTTTCGAAGGCAGGTCCTCTGACCTTCCGACCAAATCTTGCAAGGCATCTTTCCAGCTCTTGTGCCTCTTCAGACGTTTTGTTCGCGCGCGGTGGTCTCCCACCATGCTCAACGGGCTGACATGCTGCAGGTGATTCTTCTGCAATGCCAATTCGCGCATGCCAGGAAGATCCCCCGTGGATTGTTCAGTTCGCAGGACTCGAAGATTATCTGGCGTCATCCAAGAAGTAAAATTGAAGTCCAGCGCGGCATAATTGAGCACGAGGGACAGCGGCGCAGGTAGCCTGACTTCTCCCGCGGGGAGGGCAGCATTGTATTGCAAAATCTTGACCATGACACCCACGACAAGCATAGCACCGCTGTTGGACGTAGTGCACGTGTATGAGCAGGATGATAACAGAACTGTGACTGAGAGAAAGACTTACGCCGAGTCCCCAGCCATGATCACGTTCAGTTTCTTACCAGACATGCCGATACATCTACCGGACGTTTCCGCGAGAAGCCGATAGAGGTCAAAGCACTCGTCCATTGCGAATGGAAAAGGATCTGAAGAAGAGAATGGATGGTTAAGCGTATTGTGAGATGAAAAGAAAGTGAATGTTTACATTCGGGAGCTTTTCCGTAGTCAACGGCGAGCACAGGTTTACCTGTCCTAAGGGCCCAGGTGCGCAGTCGTTCATCGTGATGGTCCGGTGACATCGCCACAAACCCGCCACCAGGGAAATCGAGGATGAGATCTGTGGAGTTATGAAGCTGAGGCGCAGGCGGCGCAAAGTAAATGTGGACTGTGATTGGACGATCATACGCTGAAGCAGAAGGACGCGGCAGAAGGACCTTTCGGTGAAGTGACATGCTTGGGTTTTGCGCTATTAATCGAAGCTGACAAAATGAATAAGTATCGAGTCAGGAGCTCCTCGGACGAACGAAATGTAATACATATGGGTTGGTTGTCTTCTCCCATGTGATTCGGAGCATTTCAATGGTGGGCACAGCCCTAAATCGCCGAAGCTGGACATACATATATGAGCCGAATGATTGTGGAAAGTAAAAGGAAGTGCAGACCTTTTCGTCGGCCTCGTTGGCGTAAATTATGTAGTAGATTGAGAATAATATAGAGCAGATATCCTTGAGCCATTTCGGGCGAATAGACATGGCAGTCGCAAAGCCAGCATCGAGGCCAGTCGCTATCCAAGTGGCACGGTAATATGAGGGCGAATACTAAGCGGGGATGAGGAAGTGTGACCCAACGAGCCGGGTGGCTGCACTCACGAGTTGAGCCAATGGCTCAGGGGCTGAGAAGAAAGGAATTCGAGGACGTTCATTCCCGATCACGAAAGAGAAGGTGGAGCTTACAACCAAGGCCCACGATCTTGTCGAGATTTTTGAGCGCATACACGGTGGTGAGGGTGCTAACGATGATTTGCCATGGGGAGAAGCGTTCTGTACACGAGTTAGGGGTAGGAGTGAAACGATGCCGAATGCATGGGCGTACGGAGTTTCCTGTTCAATTGTCTTAGCCAAAAGAAGCGGGGTGCACCGGGATTTCCGTAGGTGAGTCTCCAGGTCCAGAAGAAGATGACGAGAAAGACCTAGTATGGGATGAGCCTGAGCCGGTGTGGGGTTGAGGGAAGAGACATACCTGAGTGCGTTTCCAGGAGGGACTTGGACGACCCATGAAGTGGTCAATCATGATCCACGGTGGGGAGGGGTGGGGAGAGCGTTGTCGCCGTTATAAGGGCCATCGCGGACACCGACTTTGCATGTGATTCTAGCTGTTCATTCACTCATTAGGTACTGGCATGCCTTGATGACCCAGATTAGTAAATCACCCTATGCCTCTCATTGACCTGCCCCCGTCCACACCTTCTCTACACAGTGTTGCGAAAGCCTATACAAGCTCGGCGGCCACGACGAACTGTTGACATTAGCCCGCACAGCGATAAAATCTAACAACGTCCATTGCTTGTTCAACGAGGATGCTCACGGTCACGCGACAGGACCCCGTGTCACGATGGTGTCTGGGGGGCATGATGTCATGCTGGTCCGATCACACGGGCTGTGTAGATTATCGCACAGCATTAGTGGGTCACGATGAACTGTCGGATCTGAGTGACCACATATTGAACAAGGAATGATTCAACACAATATGGGTGGTTGATAGGAGATAACCGGTGGTCGTCTAGTCGACTTTCTTGGTGAAGTTAAAGGCAGACGTCTGCGGGAAAGCAGTAAAAATAGAGTGCGAGAACAGCTGACAACGGGCCCTTGTCAGTACGACAGAGTGGTCCAGTGGATTACCTGGCTTGTCAGAAAGCAAATTCATCGAGTCTTGTGTGAGACTTGGAGTGGAACTGGATAATTATCTGGCCAACTAATACCGTGACGCTGGAAATGTAGTTTATGTCCAAGTGGAGCTTTTTGAGACAGGTCCGCGTCTATGTAGTCTCTTATCCAAACCATGGACACACTCAAATCCATCCGAACACTCGACCAGGATAAGATCGACATCGTCAACCAGCTCTTGCTCCCGCACACCATCGAGTATGTGCAGATTCAAACCATAGAGCACGCCCACGACGCCATCAAGTCGATGAAGGTCCTTCTGTTCTCTCTTTTATCGCCTGTTCCACTCACCAGCGTACAGATTCGTGGTGCACCCGCCATCGGAGCCCTCGCATCGCTCTCGATCGCGACGACCCTCTCAAGCGCCGTCAAGGCGACGCCCCGCCCCGATTTTCTAGCTTCCCCATCCACGCTCGAGGCCTATATCGCCCCGCAGCTCGACTATCTCTTCACCGCCAGACCCACCGCCGTCAACCTTGGGGCAGCCACGCGTCGTCTCGCTAAGCTCCTTTCCCAGGCCGTCACCGCGCACCAGCAACAACCCGAGCCACGAACAGCAGACGCAGACGCAGCCCTCGCAATCGCGAATGACCTCATCGCAGAGGCAAAGCTGATCGGAGGCGAGGACAAGGCCCAAAACATTGCCATGTCCAAGTTAGGTGGCGATTGGCTGCATAAGCGCATTGCCGGGTCGGGAGAGTACCTGAACGTCCTCACCGTGTGTAACACTGGCTCCCTCGCAACATCGGTGATTTTCGACGCTGTACTACTAGTACTACATCGCTTGTTGACTTTGCTTGATTGACAGGGTTACGGGACGGCGTTGGGTTTCATTACGTATCTACACGAACAGGGACTCCTCGAGAGGGCGTATTATACGCAAACAGCCCCGTATCACCAAGGATCTCGGTACTATCCACCCATACAAACCCCCCACTGGCAATTGACACATTCACGTATGTAGATTGACTTCCCTAGAGCTCCACACGCTCGCCATCCCCTCCACCATGGTCTGCGACACAATGGTCGGCTCGCTCTTCCAACACAAGCCCATCCACGCCGTTCGTACGTCCCCATTCATATAGACCTGCCCCCGTAAAGAAGCACAAGTAATACCAACATGTTCATGCACTCGCTACAGTTGTCGGCGCCGATCGCATCGCAAGGAACGGTGACACGGCCAACAAGGTAAACGTCCCGGAGCTTCTCCTGGGCCCGCAAATCCCTCACCTATTCCCTTGTCTCATCCATCTCAATCACCATCAACGCTAGATCGGGACTTACAACGCCGCTGTATTGGCGGCGAGACACAAGATTGCGTTCATTGCAGTCGCACCCACGAGTACCGTCGATCTCGCCATTGCTGACGGATCAGGGTGAGCTCCACAGGATGCCATCCCGCCAGCCAGACTTACTCCCTATACACAGTATCCCGATCGAACACCGACCGCCCCTCGAAGCCTGCCTCGTCCGCGGCGCCCTCCACCCCGCCACCTACGACGCTTCTGGTAACAAAGTCCAGGCCCAAGTGCTCATTACGCCTAGCGCGGTCGGAGAGACCGAAGGTGGGGTATACAACCCTAGCTTCGACGTCACCCCTGCGGAGTTGATTACAGCGATCGTGACGGAAAAGTACGTCGCTGTGAAACGGGAGGGCGAGGCGAGCTTTGACCTAGCGAGGGAGGCGAAGGAGGCGGAATAAAGGATGGGGAGAATTAGTCAGGGTATGAGGTCCAGTTAGAAAAGGAGCCTCAGCTTCAATCTAAAGTCGTGCCTATGTGTTGTGTATTGAGAGTGCAGGGATACCAGACGTTGAGGAAAGTAGCCCTGTGAAATAGTAGGGCGAAGATCGTTTGACGGCACTCGGGCTCGGGATCGCTGTGGGGTTCTCGCTCCTATTCGACTCTGCGAACCCACACAACCCATGCAGCCTATGTACGGGCCACTCCGATCCGGAGACCCTGAGGTGTTTGACAAGGTCGGGGCACACGCACCGTCCGATGGGCGCTTTGCCATCGACATGTCACAATCTAAATGTTCTACAAAACGCGTACGCCCTCCCCAAGGCTTGAGAGCAACAGATTGATCCAACTGTGTCGACGCCATACATGGGCAGGGCATGCACATCGTCAAGCGGGGTGTCCTCCTCATTCCTCGCTAGGTGACGTAGGTGTGTCCGCATCGAGTTGGTACTCGTGGCGAGGTTCGAGAGATACATCATGATGTCGGGGATGTGGAATGGTGATGCGTCAATGGTGGTGTTTCCTGGGATTCCCGAGTCGGTTTCTGCGGTCCTGTGGGATGACATGCCCAGATGGCCAAAGCGGAGAGACAGAAAAAAGCGCGGGACGACATTCTTCCTTATCAAAGACGTTGTTCACTCCTCTGTTAGGAATGTGCTTGGAAAACGATATAACCCAAGCGAGGCAACTGCCAGTACGCAGGCATCATATCTTCTTGTCGGCAGCATAATCTTGTATCCTTTCGTGGTGCGGATGCGGAACACCTCGAGGCCGCCGAGGGTGTCCGTGTCCTTCCCTGAGGCGCATGTACGACATTTTAGAAAGGAACTTGGGAAGCAAAAAGGGTGGGGCATGGGGAGGAGAGACGAGCCAGGATGGCGAGGGAGTTGGGTTTCGACTCACCGGATTTTTGTGGTGGGTGATCATCGATCAGCTATGAGAATCACCTTGCTTCAATGCTTGCCATGCAAGGTCCCGAAATTGTCCCACTTTGTACTAAGCTCCCCACTGGCAGGCCTCTATTAAACGAGGTACTAACTAGGGAGTGCACAGAGCCGCAGACGCGCGCGTAAGCGTCTTTTCCCACAGACCGGTATCAGTCTACTGATTGTGTAGGGCTCGCAGCCCCGACTTGTCAGCTACTACGTGTCTGCAACGGTGCTATGATCCAAACCTCTCGCCCCTCCTCGTGCGGTTACGGTAAGTGCTACATGTTAACAAACACGGAGCGGAGGTGGCGGCCCATGGGCCTGTGGACGGGGCCGTTGTCACGACGACACTGAATGCGCCCGCGGACGCAAACACACCATACAAGCCCAGCGCGTCGCTCGAGGGGGAGCGAAACGGTCAATCGACGACCGACGACACTAGAAGCGGATGAAGACGAGCCGACTGTCTGGTCGAGCTCGAGGGTCGACAAGGGTGAGGGAGGGGACGAAGAACATCAGCCAGGGATCCCCAGTGATCAAGTATGAAGCAACTAGATAAAGCCAAAGTTGATTGGAACCAAGAGATAGCGGGGACGCGACGGACGACGACGCGCGTCGTTCAAACGAGCCCACAGAGCCGCCAGACGACCAATAAAGACGACCAGGATGCCCTGATGAACCACCTGGCGAGCCCCAAGTCGAGTCGAGAGACTCCATGAGTGTGCATGTTGAATAGGGGGGCGAGATCACCGCCAAACGAAACGGGAGCGCAGTTCGGTCGAGATGTTCACCTCGACCTCGTTCGTTACCTCCACCGGTCACATCTCTTTTTTTTACATTGTTTTCCTTGGCGGATTGCGATCCGACGGTCCCACCTCCACCCTCTTACTTGCTCGCATGCGCTCGGTCGCTCCTCCGCCCCACTGTCGCACGATGAGCGCGCGTGCATGCACATTCCCATTGCCCCACCTCGCCTACCATTGCCCACCTTGCTGTCGCACGAGCGCGTGAGTGCAGGGAGGGCACGGTTCTCGCCTACCCCAATCACACTAATCTTGATGACAAGGGCCAACGGGTCCATTTAGAACTGCAAGACTGCAGGAGAAGCCAGACACGTGGAACGCTTGTGAAGCGGACCGGGGTGGCGAGAAAGACCATAAGACACGCTCGCAGAGCGTCTGTTGTATCGCTTCAGTGACGGTTTCCCTCACAGACGAGTTGGTCTTACTGTACATTATATGTCAACCTCTTCAGAAACCCCAGTTATCACACCGACGTGCTTTCGCCAATTGCAATTGGATTCATTACAGACACATCGGGTGGTTGAACACCCACAGCAAGAAACGGAATACAAACGTCATTTAGCAGTACAACAATCAGTCACATAAGGGATGATCGACTCGAGCAACACACTCGGCGAGGATGCTACAAACGAAAGGCGGTGTGGTCAGTAAATCAATATCCTTCGAATGCGATGCAGGATGTACCAATTCGGCTGCTCCAGTGGTCATCCTACTCGGCTTTCTTGATCTCGAAGTTGCCGCTTTGCTTGTTATATGTGATCAGCCATTCATCTTCGAGACCTGCCTCGTCGATGTAATTATCCCAAAGGGGAGGGGAGGTGATCTCCGCATTGATAACCGTCCCCTTCTGGATGTTTGTGACGGAGTAGATTCGAAGTCGTCCTGTGAATTCCACCTTGAGAGTCGCGAGGGACCTTCATAGTCGGTCAGATTGAAATTGGTTACATGGAGTGAAGAAGGTATGCTGGAAACCCACCCGACATCGCCAAAGTGCAAGATAGGCTCCGGGATCACGAGGGAAGATGATTTCTCAGAGGCTGTGACGGTCGCCGGTTCAATGTACGCGATCAGTACCCGGATGTACAGCGAGTCGTTGGAGTCACGCACCAACGGCGATGCCCTGTAGTTTCGCTGTCAGATTGTGCGCTTCGAAGATGTTCTTCGTAGCTACGATCTTTTCTGGGACCTGTGAAACAAAGCCAGAGATCACGATATATTGAGAGACCGGACGAGAGACTTACACTCCAGTTGTAGCCTGTGTCGTCGTCACCAGTCAGGTTGGTGCTCTCCTTGAACTGCGCGAAATCCTCGATTAGCGCATCGACAGGAAGGAAGAGACATGATTATTCAGTACATCGATACGGGTGATAGCTGCACCCGTCGTGACTTTTCCCTGCTGGATCTGGGAGGTCGTAAAGAGAAACCTGCAGGAGTGCGTCGGCGACCGGTGGGAGACATAGATAAGAGTCCATCTGCTCACTGTTGTTCGTAGGTTTCGGAGAATCGTTGTATGCCTGCAGGAATGATGAGCGGATAAACCTGAGGAAATGACGTGGTAGCGCTTGCCAGATTTTTGCAAGTGGGCGACCCTGAATCACGGGTAAGCTACAGAGTGGATTTCAGTACCGACGCCAAACACTCACCGCCAGACGACAGGGAAATAGTCCTTGTACATCTCGTGGCCAGCGACTTTCGCATCGTCGAATGTGAAAATCAAGTAGCCCTCCTTCCCGAGGTTCTCGCTAGGACGAACGTCAGCATCCAAGAGTCGGAGGTCAAAGGGGCCATACTAGTTGAAATTCAAGGTCTTGG
>JBBPRK010000460.1:0-22833 GCA_038093075.1 Boletus patriciae | reverse complement strand
GTTCGTTCGCGATTGGAGTGAAGACGTGGTCATTCGAACCTTGTTCGCCCTTCCTCATCATCGATGCGTCACCAGGGGAAATCCGAGCGTGACTTGTGCTACGAGCCGATGAAAAGAGCCCTCGAGGAACATTCAGGTTACATCAGAGCTTTCTGATGGGACTGGACTGGATGTTGACTTGGAGACTGCAGGCAGACGACCCGAGCCCCCGCCCCCGGAGCAGGCCTTGGGAGATTGGCGTATGACGCGGCGAAGCTTGGTTGAACGCATCCACTATCCACGCTCGAGGCACGATACTAACACCGACCAGGTTTTGCATGTCAAGGAAACGAATTCTCTCACTATCTCATCCACAACAGGTACGCTTCCGAGCCTGAGATTGCCACGACCGACCCCACCTAACCGATGTCCAAGGACCGAGTCCGTACATCCACCCGTTTTCGAATATCCTCCGCAAGGCCGCGCTGCCTCGACCCTGATGACCTCCCGTCCGGGTTATCTCCCGGGTCCGACTTTTCCTTGGTAGCCGGTACGTGCTCTCTTCTCTTCTATTTCCATCTTTCTTTACCACAGCTTCACGCCAGGCGACTTTGAGGAGATGTATGGGGTTGAAGACACGGACGAGAGCGAACCGCGTGCAGACAATGGGACGCCGTGCTCACCCGTTTCTCCATCAATACCGTAAGAGCTCATCCCGACCTGTGCCGAATCACACACGATCCCACTCAGCCCCTAATGCCAGGCCAATAACATCGTGAATCACCCTCTTGTCATCCATCGCGTCCTTGCGCCGGGTGGCGTTTGGATCAATCTCGGTATGTGCGCCATTTCCTCGAACTCATACCACGATGTTTTTGTTCCGTTCGAGCGCCGTCCCCTAAACCCTTGCTTGCCTTTTTTACGTTTTGCAGGCCCGTGGTTGTGGCACTTTGAAAACAACACCGACGACCCGTTGATAGGGTCGGATCTAGTAGAGGTGAAGGCATTGGTGCGCGAGATGAGATTTCGGCTGAGCGTACGTCTCTCTCCTTTCTTGCTTGACCCCGGGCGGGCCTGACTGACTTGATCTCGTCGAACAGGACGAGCGGACGATCGAGACGAGTTGTACGAGCAACGGCCAGTCTGTGCTCAGGTATATTTACAAGGCCGCGTTTTGGAAAGCGACCAAGGACTTCGAGTGCGCTTAGTCGGTCGGACCGCGACGCGGATTGTCTGTCTGTATGCATGACCGAGATTTGGGGTGTTTCCTCGTGTGAGTACACGCCAGAGCGTATCACACGTCCACGAGAGAGATTTTAGGAAACCTGCCCGAGACGGGTCTTTGACTCTCAGGCATCCACGCTTTGACACCACCATGATTTAATTTCCCTTATCATAACTCCATTTCGCTCGTGCTATTCGGTTCTATCAGTGGCGGTACGCACACCAATGCTGCCAGGGAATTGCTGGTTATGCGACCTTGGGTCGAAACATCGATGAGGTAGAGTTGCCTTTTCTTTCCAGTTTCACATTATTTCTCAGATCGCGTTCTTAATGTAGTGGCTTATCTTATCTCATTCAAAATCGATCCCGCATTCTAGAACCGCAATTCATTTTAGTGCCTTTGGAAACTTGATCCGAGGGTCGTCAAATCTCCGCTTATCAATCATGATCAGTATTTCGCTCAAGCTCCATTTGACGCCCGAACATCAACGCACACGTTTGGCATGAGACATCTTCCGCTGCGACCCGATTATTCCATCGAAGGAATCAATTGAGGCCCATCGATGAATGTACGATGACCTAGGTTTGCCTGGGTGCCGATCAAGATCAAGATCACGCCATTGGATGGAAGTGTATTTCTCCAAGACCGCACCGCGTTATACCCCAAAGCTGCTATGTGTTGCGACTTGACGTGGGGAAATGCCAGGTTAACGGTACCACGAGGCCCATTCGGGACATTCATTATCGTCTGAAGCAACCCGAAGTGCCTCGTTGGGGATATCGTTGATTGAGATGTGACTGACGGTAATGAACGCCACATAGACTCATCATTGCATGAACACCCTCAAACTTCATCTATTGTTTTCCCGGACCAAACAAGTTCCGCCTTCCTTTCGCCGAGGCTGCAATTGGGAGGTTCCAGGAGTACACAATAATCGGTGGCTGCGCCACCCCGGAAACGATATATAAGGCTGGGGCCCATCCGCACCGTTTTACACTCGGAAACCCACATTCCAATCTCACATACATAAAGCCATGGCTGGTCCCTCAGATGGGAAATATTGGATCCGACTTGCTGTAAATCCAAAGCCATCGATTGGCGTGGATGATATTATTTTTCCCGTGCGACCCGTCATCACGGAGGGCAGTAACAATGTTGTAAGTCCATTGGTTTTCGTTCAACGCCGACGACATTTGTATCGTCCGTTCAACTCCAAATCTTCCCTTTTCATACGATGGAGTCGTTCGCTGAATGGACCCTCACTCTGTTGTAGTGGACCGTCAAGAAGACGGACGACGGAAACTACACTTTGACCCTAGAAGCGGCCGGACGTCCTCTGTACATTCAAGACAACAATGGGAAGCTAGTTGGATCTGACCTGCCACCTCCATTTGTCTGGACCATTCGACCCACAGGAGAGGATGGAACCTACACGTTAGTCCCTGTCTGCCTCTCGCTGTAGTATTTTATCCGTAACATTCTAAACTAAAATACGGCAGGATCGAGGTACCCAGCGGCATTTGGCCGTCCAGGGGCTGGACTGTGAATGACCCCGAGCCCAAGTCTCCTGTACGGAAAGTTTTTCGAGGAAGATGTATTGCTGCTTACGCCGTTCGTGCCATAGGTTGCTATCAACATCATCGAGATTCCGCTGCCAAACCAGCGATGGAACTTCATTCGCTGGCCTGGTCCGGAGTAGAGGGTCGCCCGAAGCTCAGAGTGACGTCGCGAAGAAAGCGTTGTAGTTGTATATTGTAGGAGTTTCAGATGGTCGAGGCCATGTTCAGTTGCCAGTGTTGTGTATTGCATCGAATCGAAATGTGTGGTATGAACGCTACCGTGCTTTAGAGAGTGAACCACTCCGCATCATATCCGGATTGACTCGGAAAACCTAGGGGTAAGGGTGAGTGAGCCCACGAATTTGATGGTGCAAGTTTGCACTTGTGAATAACTCTCAGCGAGATGAGAACATGGGAAGCAATCGAGGCGAGTATTCGAGTTCGAGTTCACGAATCAGTAGTTATCTTTTCTCCCGTGATCGAATCTTGCCTATCGGTGTTCCGCATCCGGCTCCCCCCGTCAACACCGATTTCTTGGATCCCAATGGATACCCCGCCAATAAACCCCCTGACTCCTCCCGCATCTGCGCCGACTGCCCCTCCACGTGACGCACTCGACTCAGGGAACCACGAGGAAGAGCCGCACTGACAGACCCCACTTCAAGTTGGGCCTCGTGCAATCGCGTCCGCCTATGTTTGAGCCCTGCCAGTGCCTTGATGGCGGAGACAATCCTACCGGATTAGGCCCATCATACCTTGTTTGCCTCTTCGGAGTCACGTCCATGCGGGAAGCGCCACATGCAGTGTGCGCGCCGTCCGAGTCACACCCTGCATCCTCATGGGGTATTCTGTAGACGCGCAAGGACGTCGAGAGAGAATCGTTCTTGCAAATGAACCGAGTCCGCTTCAAGTTCCGCTGGAAAGTAATAGACGGACAGGGCGGGCTGTTTCTCTGGCACCAATTGGAGTTTCCGAGGGCCCACTGGCATGCCAGTGATGGCTAAGCCGAGCGTCGAAATCTGATCTCTCTTGGCGTCGTCTTGATCGCGAAGCGCGCAATAACGCTCGCCTCGTGTACACTGGGGTGCCGCGCTTGGAGCGTCATGTAGTGGCCTCGGATAGTTGATCGAGGAGTTCGGGTGATCCGACGATCAGAGAGCGTGAAATACTACATTCGCGAGTGCTCTTCCTTTTCATCTGGGGTCGTCGCTAGAGAAAGATGATTTGGGGAGGACTTCATCCGAGGCTGAGACTCGGTGAGTGGTGAGTCACTCTGAACCCCTCGATCTATCCTGTACGTGTGCTACCGGGTTCAGATTGACGTCGCAGTCACAATGAACCCGGGTCGTGATAGTGCTGGCGGAACTGAGATTGTGTTTGCAGACGCGTCGGGTGAGCGGGGACGAGGAGAGGCGATTGGCAATAGGGAAGCATCCAGGCTAACTGGTTACACGCCATGGTTATGAGAGCAGGTCTCACAGCATCTTACGGCATGCCCCACGTATCTCGATTTGAACGTGGTGGTGGACCGGTCTTTCCTCGTTACGAATGGGTATCGTGACTCTTATCATGATTCATGACACCTTCTCATACTTTATCCTTGTCCTTATCCTTTTCTTGACTACTACCCCCCTCCATTCCTCTCCCTGCTCCTCCCATCCCAGCCCTCATCGCCCGCTTCACCTCCCTCAACTGCCTACTCCGTCGAATCCCAAACCCATCCTCAAACACCCACCTCACCTCTTCCAAACTCAACCCAGCCGTCTCTGGGAAACAACACACGCAAAACACGAACCCCAGCAGACAGAGCCCGGCGTAGAATCCGAATGCCCCCGAGGGGGTGATTTGAGCCATGAGCGAGAGGTAGGTCGAGTTGATGACGAGGTTCGCACTCCAGTTGGTGGCTGTGGCGAGGGAGGTGCCGATGCCGCGGACTGGAGAGAGCAGCACGTCGGAAGGAAATAGAACGGATCCGGCGGAGAGTGTGCGGGAGAGATGAGTGGGCCGATTCGGATCAGAGCAAGGTCACACTGTACACACCTTCCAACCCAAAGAGTTCGCCCTGCTGCCAAGGCACGTTCCCCAATCCAGTTGCATACGACGCGACAAAGATGATCATCGATAGCAGCACGATGGCAGACCAGGTTTGTGAGTAGTGTGCGCCCGTGACGAGCACGTTGCCCGTGTTTTCGGTCATGACTGGAAAGAGAGAATAGTGTGGTAAACACAGATCCGAGTCCGAGTACAGCGTGAACGTAAACACGCACAGTGGAATGCAACAGCGGCCAAGGTCAACCCGACAATCATTCCGGGGGCAGAGCACAACATGATTCGTCTTCGACCCACGATATCGATCCACCTACAATGGTGCCGTAAGCACGGTTACTCCAAGGCGTGAGCTCCGAAGACGAACTTGAGGGCAACCAACGTAAACACAAAGTTGGTCCCAGAAATGATGAGTCCAACCGCCGTCGGTTGATTAAACCCGATCTCCTGGAAGAGCGACGCCGAATAATACATGAGCGTATTGAATCCACAGAGTTGTTGAAATGCTTGCATGCCACAAGCAACGACTTCAAGTTTGTCGAGGATGGGGTAAGATGTGACGTAGGTTTAGTCGAGAACCCAGCAAACGCAGTGCAGGTCTAAAACGTACTCAATGCACGACGGTTCGCTGAAATCCAGAGCATTGAACCGAGTCGTTGCCAAAAGGTGGTCGAGTTGGCGATCTCGATGCTTTGTCGAACGGTCGCGTGAAGGACGCTGAGCTAGGACATCATGATTCGTGAATCAAACGCTCCACTCCGAGTACAACGCGAGTTGCCTTTACCTTCCGCTCGACTTGCTCTGGGGTAGCTGTCGTGTACACGCGAGCAAGCACCCTATAAGCGGCTTCCATACTCCCTCTCCGTACCAGAATACGCGCTGTCCCGACAAGTCCACATCCATGTGTCAGCACCATGTAAACGATGCTACAGGATCCAAAACGCTCACGCGATTCAGGTAGAAACGCCAACACAGCGAGTTGCAGTGCGGCGGGCACCACGCTCAATCCGACCATCCACCGCCACCCACCGTTCACGTTCTCAAAGCCAGCGTCGATTCCATACGCAATCACTTGTCCGAGGGTGATCATGACGACATTGAGGACAACCATTCGGCCTCGGAGACGCGTAGGGGAGAGTTCTTGGATGTAGAGTGGGGCGATGCATGACGCAAGGCCAACACCAATGCCGATCAAGAAACGGCCCCCAACCTAGGATGAAGAAATGGGTCATATGGGTCGTATGGGTCGTGTTGTCGAGACGGGAAGAAGCGTGGAAAGCTCACCATGCTCCACACGGTATGACAGACAGCTTGTCCAATGGCGCCACCGATGAAGATGACATCCGCAATCCCGAGAACGAGTCGGCGACCTGTCCAATCTGACATGGCACCTGCAACGAGACCACCCAGTAGAGCACCCAACGTCGTCGCCGAGGTGATGAATTCCTGTAGAACACCAAATGAGCCCGACGTTCCACGAAACGCATACTATCCAAAAACCTCACCTTTTGTCCATCCGAGAGGACAGCTGGCCCCAGGTCGCCCTTGATGGTCACGAGTGCACCAGAGATGACACCGGTGTCGTAGCCTGAGTATGACAGCCCGTTAACACACACCCAGAACTGCTTGCCTTGAACTGACCAAAAAGCAAACCCGAGATGGTACAACAACAGACGAGAAGCCAGACGAACCACGTCGTCTGTTCCTCCCCCTCGATCGTGACTGCATATTCTGAAATCTCGCCTATCGCCGCACGCTGAGCAATCTCCTCGAACGCCCCGCGGTCTGTCAATGGGCCGTCGTCGCGCGGCGAGTGCTTTTCGTCGGTGTTTCCTGACACAGGTGAGCGCACGTTCTTGTCCTTGGGCATCACGGGCGATGGTGTGGTGAAACGGTGACGAGTCGTCTGAAACACCTTGCTTCAAGTCAATTTAGTTGAAACGTTTCAAGGTATTATTATGGAGGAGTGCCCACACGTCACGAGGTCCCTCAAAAGGGCTTCACATACGGGCAGCGGACAGGCTGGACGGCTCTAGGACCTTGCGTTGGAACTTCCATAGTAGTAATGTTCCCGCGGTGATTCTAAAATTTTTGGTTGAATACAAGGACCGATACGCGCGTCGAGGATGTTATGCAGCTCGGACAACCAGCGGCGGAGTCGCGCCCAAGAAACGAGCACTGCGTGCAGGGTGTACGGATCGTTGGGACGTGGCATTTGGTTCTTGAGTCAATGACATGCTTGATGTGACCATATGCGACGTGCGTGTCCCCAAGTTCGTTTGTTAGCCGAGCAAGAGCTCTTCACATGCAGCAGGCCACCGAGCTAACGATCAGAGTAATACAGAGCGGTAGGGACTCAAGGTAGGGACAAGTTGTTGCGCGCCCTGAGTCAACTGCATCCTCAAATACACTGACAACATGTAGTACCCGATATATACATATTGCACACAACGTCGTGAATCCGAGGAAGGAAGATCACGGCGCGTCCCAAGCGCTGTACTCGCACTACCCAGACGCCATAATCAGCGTCAGTCCTGTTTCGAGACCGCACGACGAAGGGCGATACGAACTTTCCATGTCGGTCGTCCGCCCGTGCCTTCGTCTCTCTCCTCCTTGCTCCCAATCGGTTATCCTCCGCGTTTTCACGTTTCCAACGTCTATTGTCGACACCAACGGTCCCAAGGAAGACGTCTGATGTTGCATACAACGACAAGAGCCTGGGGAATATGATGCAGCCTCGAACACAAGCAGGTCAGTCCTCTACACGAACCAAAGAGGAACGTGCAAATGTCGCTTCCTCATAGTAGGAGAGAAAGAGGAGCTTGCGCCGATGCAGTGGGAGGCACGCGCGTTGTGAACATCATCTCCTCCCCCAATGCGTTCGGTTCAGCTCTCTACTGAGAAGTGCGACGCTCGACTTTGTCATGAGTTTGGAAGAACGGGGGAGGAGGAGAGTTTCGCTCGGAGTAAGGAAAGGAGAGTGATGGGGGACGAGTGGACGGAACACAAGGGATCGACGACCACGGTCTTTGTCAGCGTACGCTTTTTGGACTGAGACGACAGACGCTTCGCCGTCCTGGACGCGCACGAGGCCAATGGCAGGTAAGTGCCCCGTCTGCCAATACTGTCAGAGCTGATCTGACTCGAGCAGAACACACCACTCCTCACCGCTCAAAGCCCAAAACGGCACAAGGTCCTCAACGATAGCATCAAACTCGTCCACAAGCTTGAAGTCTTGTTCTTTTGCAAACTCCCACCAATGGTCGAATCCTTAGGTGGATCCCGACCGTAACGTGGTGTTTGTACTCTGCGACAACCTCGGAGTGTCCTGCTCTGTGAACGCCACTTTGCCATCGCCCATGGGCATGGTGTTAGTCGTGATGTGACTCAAATGTGACTCATCGATCGCAGAGTTTCCTTTTTCGACAGCGTTTGTGAACGTTGCTCCAATTGCAAGTTGTTTGCCATCGCATTCTTAACGCAGGTTGTCACATCGTTCAAGACACTCCCCTGAATGATTTAATTGGTGAGTGAAAGAGTTCAACAGAAATTGGTAGCGGTTAAGCGGCGGTTCTCATGTTGACTCAATCAGCCAGAACCAAATTACATGACCTTGTCTTCTGTCAAACTCCAAACGCCCGAACTTCAACGTACACGTTTGACATGAGACATCTTCCGACCGCCGCGACACGATTACCCACAGAAGGTGTCAATTAGGGTGTCACTGAATCAGATATTTACAGCTAGCTGCAAAATTCCTACGCCGGACTTCTTGTTCATGAGTGGAAGAAACAAAACCAAGTTCGAAAAGGAGGCTAACCATACAAGGTTACTCATGCCCACCTAGAGAGCAGTTTCGACGACCACACCTACTCTGGCTTTGGACGGCATCCTGATCGAAGACACCATCAACGCAACGAAATCATACATCCCTGAGCCACTTAACGGTGATTTTCGGAACTTTGAGAGCTTTCGACTTAAAGACGAGACTGACTTTGCCTCTCAACAATAGGAAACATGACCTCCAATCCAAATCATCCTCCCGTCATACTCTCCCCTACTGACTACGAAGCTCGTTACCGCTTTCCTCGAGGCGGGTGGTGGACTGGGGCTTTACCACCTCAATGCTGAGCGGCCACCGGCCACGGTCCGAGTAATATGTAATCGAATTCTCAAGATGTAAGCTTCGTTAAGTTAGCTCCGTTTGGTTCAGCGCCACCATAAACAAAAATCCGAAGTCTCAGCTAACCATAACAGATTCTCGATTGGGTACCGAGCAAGACCAGATCACGACGTTGGCTGGCTGTCAAACGTATTTCTCGTCCCCGCACTATACCCCCAAAGCTAGCTATGCGTTACGGCCTGACGTGAGTGACAACACCAGGCTCCACCAGGTTAACCATTACAAGGCATTCAATGCATCCATTATTCTCTGGAACAACCCGGAGCCTCGCTGGGACTGACGGTAATGAACGCCACTGCTAGATATAACTGAGCACCCTCGAACTTTATCCATCGGTGACTGCTCCTCCGACCGATTGAGCTCTGCTTCCATGACAGGCCATACTTGGTCGAGGCTGTGCCATCGTGCAAACGAGCATATATAAGGCTGGGGCCCGTCCGCACCATTTGCACCCGAAAACCCATATCCCAACTTCACACAGTAACTCTCCTGACTATAAAGCGATGAGCGGTCTTATTGACGGCCAATATACGATCAGGGTTGCTGCAGGTAGTAAGCCACTGGTCGGCGTTGATCTTGCCTTCAATGCGCTATTAGTACCGGTCATCACGGATCCCATCGACTTTGTTGTAAGTCCGTTGTTTTTCGTTTAGCGCCAACTGTGCTCGTGACACACGTTCGACTCTCTGGGTTCACTTTGTCTTCGTTGCTTATACGATGGAATGATATACTGATGGGAGCCTCGCTCTCTTACAGTGGATCGTCACGAAGGTATCAGAAGAAGACTATACTTTAGTCTTTAAAAACTTCGGACAGACTCTGTACATCCATGACGACGATGGGAAGCTTGTTGGAACTGATACGAAACCTGCGAGTGTCTGGACCATTAGCAAACTGGATAACGGACGATACACGTCAGTGCCTATCTATCTTTTGCTTTAGTATATTGATGCCAACATCTAAATTAAATGCGACAGGATCCGGGTACCCGGCTGTCTTGTGACCAAAGCCTGGACTGTGAATAACACCGAACCTAAGAAACCAGTACGGGAGCTCCATTGATGACTACTTATCGATGCTCACGCCATTTACGCCACAGGTCACTCTCAACGACCTCGACCCAGTTCCGCAAGAAAACCAGCAATGGGAGATCTTGCGCTTCACTGGTCCAGAGTAGAGCGTCACCCAGGACAACGCGAGGAATCCGTTGTAATTGCATGTTGTAGGAGTTTGAGATAGCTCAGGCTCAGTTGTCGTGTATTGCATTGCATTGAAATGTACGGAATAGTAAACGTCAGGATGACTTTGAGAGGTGAATCGTTGCAAATCTTATCCGGCTGCCATTAAGTCGGGAATGGTACTGGGAGTGGGAACTTGATGGAGCACCTTGCGTGTGAATGCTTCTGCTTCTCAGTGAGATAAAAAACAGTTGTGCTTTCCCTCGTTATCAGATCGATATCTTACCTACTGCTACCAAGTTACTTGGGATCTGGCTTCCCCTCAAGACAGATTTCTTGGACACCCAAAAGAGCACAACAGATACCCGGCCAATAAATTCCATGACTCCTCCATCACCCTCGGAATCCCGCATCAGAGCCAACTGCCCCTCCACATGACGTGCTTGCTAAATCCAATTCAGGAATTGACAAGGAAGAGCCATCGATGGACCCCACTTGGGACGCGTGCAATCGAATCCACCTCTTGTTCAAGCTATATTTCTGATGGCGGAGACGGTCCCACCGGAATAAGCATCCGAGTCGTAGCCCTCGCTCGCTGGGACGCCCCGCGGGAAATATTGATGGCACGCCAAGGCTTGTCACACCTTGCATCCTCGCGAGGTGTTCTGTAGATGCGCCGCGATCAAACAGGAGGGACGTCCGAGTCGGCCCACGTACGCAGGTGTCCAGTCAGACCGTCTACAACTTTATCTGGAGTCTGTTCACAGGGCACCCATACAGAGCTCACACTGCGAGGCCGCCACCGCAAAAACTTTTTCAACTCGACAACGGACAGCATCATCAGAGAATGGCCGATACAACAGTGGTACCAGATGTATACATCTACTAACGGGAACATTAGCATCACAATCATCCGTCCAAGGCGTTGCATGACACCTCGGGCAGTTGAGGGACGTGTGACCACGCTCTTTGTCAGCGTACGGTTTTTCGACTGAGACGGGAGACACGCGAGATCAATGGAAGGCAAGTGCCCCATCTGTAACTCCCGCCAGGGCTGATCTAACTCGAGCAGAACAAACCGGTCCAATTAAATACGTTCTCCTGCACAACTCGCCGCCCAAAGCCCAAAACGGCGGAAGGTCCCCGTGTCAGCGATAGCATCAAACTCGTCCAGTCTTGTTCCTTTGCAAACTCCCACCAGCGTTCAAATCCCCGAGGTGGATCGCAACGGTAGCGGTGTTTGTACTCGGCGACAGCCTGGGGGAGTGTCTTGCTCTGTAAATGTGACTTTGACATCAGCCATGGGCGTGGTGATGGGGTGCTCGCTGAATCCTGATCGTGCCAGTGCTCCGCGCCGTGTAGGAGAGCGAGTTGGACGAGAGCCAACGTGTGCGGGGGATTTTTCGGTCAGGTATTTTGCGGTCAAGAGAAGAGACCCGCCAGCATGAACAGCAGAAATACGCCTGTAATAAAAGTCCATCCGGGCCGCTGGGTCCTTGTCAGAGTAAGGCTATGGACCGCCGAATCTACGAAATTACCAGAAAAGGCAATCCTCGTGATGTGACTCAAATGTGACTCATCCTTAGCAGTTTCTCTTTTAGGTAGTGTTTGCGATCTGCATTGACTGGCTCCAAGTTGTTTGTTTCCCATCGCATTCTCAACGCAGGTTATCGTTATCCTCATCTCCATCGCGCACCCTAGAACCGCAATTAACTTCAGTGCATGGCAACCTGATGAGGGCCGTCAAATCTCAGCTTTTCAATCGCTATTTCGCTCAGTTTGAGCCAAGGCGGGGCTTGGTTGATCCCCCGTTTCATGTACATGAAAACACTACTGCTATACGTGAACTACGCAGCAGGGGCCCATCTACGGGTTGGCTCCACACCACGAGGTACATACATTTTCATCAAGACGCTTTTCTGGATGATTTAATTGGCGAGTGGAAGGATTCAACAGCGGTTGAACGGCGATTCCCATGTTGACTCAATCCGCTAGAACCAAATTACATGGCCTCGAGTTCAAACTCCAAACGCCAAGACATCTTCGGTCGGCCGTGACCCGATTATCCACAGAACGAATCAATTGGGGTATCGTAGTGGGTCGCCGGAATCAGATATTTACAGCTAGCTGCAAAATTCTACGCCGGGTTTGGATTCTTCGACTTCGAATTTTTGTCTATGCGTAGAACAAACAAAACAGAGTTCGCAAAGGAGACGAACCATACAAGGTTACTTATGCCCAAAGCAGTTTCGACAACCACACCCACTCTCGCTTTGGGCTTGGTCCAGATCGAAGACACCATTAGCGCAGCGACATCATGCCCGCCGCCCAATGTCCAGAACCTGGTGCATACATCCCTGAGCCACCTAACGGTGATTTTCGGCACTTTGAGAACTTTAGACTTAAAAACGAGACTGACTTTGCCTCTCAACAACAGGAAACATGACCTCCAATCCAATCCATCCTCCCCTCGATCTCACCCTTGCTGGTTATGAAGCTCGCTGTCGCTTCCTTTGAGGCGGGTGGTGGACTGAGGCTTTACCACCTCAACGCTAAGCGGTCACCGGCAGCCACCCACGGTCCCAGTAGCACGTAATCGAATCCCCAAGACGTAGGCTACTTTTGAGTTAGCTCTATTTGGGTCAGCGCCGCTTATAAACAAAAATTCGAAGTCGAAGGATCGAAAATGAGGCCTAGAATCTTGCAGCCAACTGCAATGGGTGCACCTGGGTGCCGAGAAAGGCCATTGGATGACTGTCAAACGTATTGATCTGAAATCCCCCCACGCTATACTCCCAAAGCTGGCTATGCGTTACGGCCTGATGCCATTATGAGGCATTCGAGGCCAATCCATTATGCTCTGGAACAACCTGAAGTACCTCGTTTGATCTCGTTGAAATACAACTGACGGTAATGAACGCCGGCGCTAGATATCGTTGCACGAGCACCCTCGAACTTTATCCATCGGCGACCGCGCTCCTTCGATCAATTGAGGTTTGCTCCCATGACGGGCTGCAATTGGAAGGTGGCAGGAACACGCAATAGTTGGTCGAGGCTGCGCCACGGTCCAAACGAACATATATAAGGCTGGGGCCCATTCGCGTCATCTGCACCCAGAAACTCATATCCCAATCTCACACAACGACTCACCTGACTATAACGCGATGGGCGGTCTTCCTGACGGCGAATATACTCTCAAGGTTGCTGCAGGTAGGCAGCCACTGGCCGGCGTCGATTTTTCCAAGAGTGGGCTAGTGCTACCAGTCATCACCGATGGTGACGACAATGTTGTAAGTCCCTTCAGCGTCAACTACGCTCATGAAATCCGTTTCACTCCCGCGTTCACTTTGTCTTCTTTTTTTTATACGATCGAATGGTATGCTGATTGGAGCCTCGCTCTCTCACAGTTTACCCTCACGAGGTTACAAGACGGAAACTATACTTTTGTCTTGAAAAAGGAAAAAGATGGCTTCCCGCGCACTGTGTACATCCATGACGATGAAGGGGACCTTGTTGGAAAGGATACTCAACCTCCGAGTGCCTGGACCATTACGGGACCAGACACTAAAGGACTTTCCACGTCAGTGCCTATCTACCTTTTGCTGTAGTGTGTTGATGCTGACATCTAAACCTATTACGGCAGGATCCAGGTACCCCGGGACGTCAGTATTCCGGGTCTGCCGTTCAAAGGCTGGACTGTGAAAAATACCGAACCCAATCAACCTGTAGGGAAAGTCCATTGACGACTACTTGTCGATGCTCACACCATCTGCGCCACAGGTCACTCTCAACGACCTCGGCGTGAGTTCGCAGGACAACCAGCTGTGGCAGATTTCGTCCTTCCCTGGTTAAGAGTAGGGTGCCGCCCAAGAACTGCGAGGGATCCGTTGCAATTGTATCTTGTACGAGTTTGAGAGGCCATGCTCAGTTGTCGTGTATTACATTTTCTGGCGTATTGATACAACAATACAGTGCGGAACCGTATATAGTGATTGGACACACCAACTGAGGTCAGAGAAATCGACAACCAGCATAAGAGGGGCGGCCAATGTCAGGAACATCACGGTACAAAGCTCATCGCATCCCGATCATCCGCCCAAAGCCGCGCATACTCCAAGCAGTCGATAGACGTACACTGCTCATCAGGTCAGCACATTGAACAAGGCCATCGCAAGACGCTGCACGGACATTCCATGTCGACCGTGCGCCCGATGGTTTGTTTCCATTGTTTCCCAGCCCTCGCAATCTGTCGCAGTTGCGCATCCCTCTCCTCCTTGACAGCCTCCCAATCGGCTGTTCTTCGCACCGTCACGTTCGCCGCGTCCATCGTCGACGCCGAAGGCCCGGAAAAACACGCGTGGATGTTGTAGATCTCCGAGTACGAGGACGAGATGGGTGTATAATGCAACCTTGGTAATGCACACTTCAGTTCTCGAGGCCTGAACATCAACACGACTTACCACGGCTGCATCCAATCCTCAAAGAACTCCTTGTACACCGTCGACTTGAGCGCGACGCTATCCGACGTCAGAAACGCCAGGAATCGTGCAGAGTAGGACATCCCGTCCAGATCAATGAGGTGTTTATATGACCAATGTTTCCCCAGTGGTACCGAGCTTGCAAAACGGTGTACTTTTCCCAATTCTTCTTCACCACCGGGGTAGCTGCCGGCCGCGGAGACAAACGCCACGCCCATGGTCGTTGTTGACATCTTGGGCAGGGACGGTGGTCGAAATGAAGGCGTCAGGCCGTGAAGGCGAGGCGTGCACGATCGTCACGTGCGTTGTTAGCGGCGCTCTCATGCGCCATACGGAGGAATCTAGACGAGACATGGTTCGTGGTGAGCTCAAAGTAGGTTTAAAAAAGTCAAATACTTGTGTCGTTGTCTGCAAACCCCTTTGCTTTTGAGGGAGAAAATACAGGAGAAAGCACCGAAATCGTTCGCCAATCAGGGAAAGTGTCCCTGCGTATAACGAGCCCACGGGTGTTTACAAAAATCGTAATCATCGTCGACGGTCTCTGTGAACGCGAAAGAATCATCTGAATGTTGTGATTTTCCCAGGAGCGCGTTTGCTTTTTGAATGTTTGGGTCACGATATGAGCTGTAGAGTTGTCGTGCCGGGCTACCGGACGGACACGTGCGTCGGTAGGCCTCCCATACGTTGCCTTGGCCCTGCCAGTCGGGCCTAAAGTCATCTAACATCGTCGTCACGTCACCTGCATGGGCCAGATTATGAGTGGAGAAAGACGTAATGCGACGAGTGCATACCAGAAGGGTCTTGTAGCGTGAGGTTGGAAAATTGTTGCTCCGAAGGGACAAGCACCCGACCTTCTGCTTTCGAGTTGATCGCAAAGTCCATGTCGGGCAGCTGCAACAGGATGAACATTGCTTCCCAAGGGACACCCAAGGAACGCATGCACCTTGTCTCGAAACGTTTCAAGTAGATTACGGAATCCAAGGGATCGGTGACCACACTCTTCGTCAACATACGCTTTTTTGACTGAGACGGCAGACACTTCGCCATCTTGGACGCGCACGAGGTCAATGGAAGGCAAGTGCCCCATCTGTAAATCCCGTCAGGGCCGATCCAACTCGAGCAGAACTCGTCGACCCAGCCAGATGTATTCTCTGACGCAACTCCTCGCCGCTCAAAGCCCAAACCGGCGCAAGGTCCTCGACGATGAAGTCAAACTCGTCCACGAGTACTCGGCGACAGCTTCGGGGAGTGTCTTGCTCTGTTTTGCGAGACGGTTGGTAAACGCGGCTTTGGCATCGGCCATGAGCGCTGTGATGGGGTGCTCGGTGGTCGTCCTAGTACTCGGCGTGAACGGGAGCCAGTCGGACGCGAGCCAGGGTGTGTGGGCGGTTGTTCGGTCGGCGGTTTTGCGGTCATTGCTGGATGAGAAGAGACCCGCCAGCATGAACAGCAAAAACACGCCTGTAATAAATGTCCATCCGCGCCGCTGGTCGGTGGACGCCAGTGAACCTCCACATCCAGGGCGGAGGTCGGAAAAGCCTCGTGATGTGACCCAAATGTGACTCATCGATAGCAGTTTCTCTTTTGGGTAGTGATCGTGCGATCTGCGTTGACTTGCTCCAAGTTGTTTGTTTCCCATCACATTCTCAACGCAGGTTATCGTTGCCCTCATCTCCATAGCGTGCCCTAGAACCACAATTAGCTTCAGCGCATGGCAACCTGATGAGGGTCGTCAAATCTCAGCTTTTCGATCACTATTTCGCTCAGTTTGAGCCAAGGCAGGGATTGATTGATCCCCCGTTTCATGTACAAGAAATCACTATTTCCATACGTGAACAACGCAACGGGGGGCTACCTACAGGTTGGCTCCACACCACGGGGTACATACATTTCCATCAAGACGCTCTGGATGATTTAATTGGTGAGTGGAAGGATTCAACAGCAATTGGCAGCAGTTAAGCGGAGATTCCCATGTCGACTCAATCCGCCAGAACCAAATTACATGGCCTCGTGTTCAACCGCCAAGGCATCTTCGGACGGCCGTGACCCGATTATCCTCAGAAGGAATCAATTGGAGTATCGTAGTGGGTCGCCAGAATCAAATATTTACAGCTAGCTGCAAAATTCCACGCCGAATTCCGATCCTTCGACTTCGAATTTTTGCTTATGGGTAGAACATACAAAACAGAGTTCGAAACGGAGACTAACCATACAATGTTACTTACGCCCGGAGACAACCACACCTACTCTCGCTTTGAGCGGTGTCCAGATCGAAGGCACCATTAGCGCAGCGAAATCGTGCCCGCCCCCCATGCCCACAACCCGGTGCATACATCCCCAAGCCAGTTAACGGTAATTTTCGGAACGTGAGAGCTTTCGACTTGAAACGAGACTGACTTTACGTCCCAGCAACAGGCACCATGCCATCCAATCCAAATGATCTTCCCCTTAATCTAACCCCTGCAGGTTATGAAGCTCGCTGACGCTTTCTTCGAGGCGGTTGGTGGACGGAGGCTTTACCACCCCAACGCTGAGCGGTCACCAGCCACCACCCACGGCCCCAGTAGTATGGAATGGAATCCCCGAGACGTGGCTACTTTTGAGCTAGCTCTATTGGGTCAGCGCCACTTATAGACAAGGGTTCGAAGTCGAAGGATCGAAAACGAGGCGTAGATTCTTGCACCTCACTGTAATAGGTTTGCGCCTGCGCGCCGAGCAAGGCCATTGGATGACTGACAAACAAATTTCTTTGAGATCACCCCACGCCATACTCCCAAAGCTGGCTATGCGTTACGACCTGATGCCATTATGAGGCATTCGAGACCCATCTACTATTCTCTGGAACAATCCGAAGTACCTCGTTTGATCTCGTTGAAATACAACTGACGGTAATGAACGCCACCGCTAGATATAACTGCAGCACCCTTGAACTTTATCCATCGGCGACTGTGCTCCTCCGACCAACTGAGGTTTGGTCCCATGACGGGCTGCAATTGGAAGGTGGCAGGAGTACACCATAATTGGTCGGGGATGCCCCACGGCCCAAACGATCATATATAAGGCTTAGGCCATCCGCACCATCTGCACCCAGAAACCCATATCCCCATCTCTCACAGCAGTTCTCCTCACTATAAAACGATGAGCGATCTTAAAGACGGCGACTATGTTTTGAAGGTTGCTGTAGGTAGTCAGCCGTTGGCCGGCATTGATATTGGCGGTAATTTGCCACTACCAGTCATCACGAATGGCAGCGAGAATGTTGTAAGTCCATTGGTTTTTGTTCAGCGTGTCATCCGTTCAACTCTCGGGATTCATTTGTTTTATTTTCTTACACGATGGAATGATGTGTTGATCGGAGTCTCGCTTTCTTACAGTGGACCATCACGAAGTTACCTGACGGAAACTACAGTATTGTCTCGAAAACCCCCGCTGGTACTTTGTACATCTTCGACAATGAAGGCAACGTTGTTGGAAGTGAACTGCAAACTCAGAGAGGCTGGACCATTAGCAAACTGGAGAACGAACTATACACGTCAGTGCCTATCTACCTTTTGCTGTAGTATGTTGATGCTGACATCTAAACTAAATACCGCAGCATCGAGGTACCCGGTATTCGGCCGTTTAGCGGCTGGACTGTGGAGAATCCCGAACCCAAGCAACCTGTAGGAGAAGTCCATTGATGACTACTTATCGATGCTCACACCATTTACGCCACAGGTCACTCTCAGCATGATCCTCGGCGCGGACAGAAGCCAGCAGTGGCAGATCTTGCGCTTCTCAAAGTAGAGCGTCGCCCGGGATAACGAGAAATTCGTTGTAATTGTCGTTGTAAGAGTTTGAGATAGGGCATGCTCAGCTGACGTGTACTAATGCGTTAAGTAAACTCAAATGTGTCGAATCGAAAACGCTAGGATGACTTTGGGATGTGAATCGTATTGCGAACCTTATCCGGCTCCCGTTGAGTAGGGAATGGCACTAGGAGTCAACTTCTTTCCCCCGTTATCGGATCGATATCTTACGGTACCTATTGCTACGAAGGTGCTCCGTATCCGGCTCCCCCCTCAAGGACTCAATACCAATTTCTTGGCGAAAACAGCAACGGATACCCGGCCAATATATTCCCTGACTCCTCCGTCACTCTCGGAACCCCGCATCAGCGCCAGCTGCCCCCTCACAAGACGTGGTTGCGAAATATAACTCAGGGATCGACGAGGAAGGGTCATCGACGGACCCCACTTGGGCCGTGAGCAATCGCGTCCACTGGTTTGGTGACGCAGACGATCCTACTGGAGTAGGCATGTTGGCACGTACCCGCGTTCGTCACACCCTGCATCCTCGCGAGGTGTTCTGTAGATGCGCCATCAACAAAAAGAACGTCGCGTCCATGATGTTTTCATTGATTTGCCAGCCCTCGTCTCTCTCCTCCTTGACTGCCTCCTAAATTGAAGATCTATCTAATGCAACGTATTGATACAACGATGCAGTGCTAAACGGTATATAACCTGAGTGATTCCACACCAACTTGATCAGAAATGAACATCACAGCACAAAGCTCATCGCATCCCGATCATCCGCCCAAAGCCGCGCATACTCCAAGCACAGTCGATAAACATACACTGTTCGTCAGGTCAGCCCGTTTTGAAAGAAGGCGTTCGCAAGACGCTGCACGGACCTTCCATGTCGACCGTGCGCCCGAGAGTTTGTTTCCATTGTTTCCCAGCCCTCGCAATCTGTCGTAGTTGCGCATCCCTCTCCTCCTTGACAGCCTCCCAATCGGCTGCTCTTCGCACCGTCACGTTCGCCGCGTCCATCGTCGACGCCGAAGGCCCGGAAAAATACGCGTGAATGTTGTAGATCTCCGAATACGATGACGAGATGGGTATATAATGCAACCTTGGTAACGCACACGTCAGTCCTCGATGCTTGAACACGAACGACGACACGGCAGAGCATTAGCACGACCTACCACGGCTGCATCCAATCCTCAAAGAACTCCTTGTACACCGTCGACTTGAGTGCCGCGCTATCCGACGCCAGAAACGCCAGGAATCGTGCAGAGTAGGACATCCCGTCCAGATCAATGAGGTATTTATATGACCAATGTTTCCCAAGTGGTACCGAGCTTGCAAAACGGTGTACTTTGCGCAATTCTTCCTCGCCACCGGGGTAGCTGCCGACCGCGGAGACAAACGCCACGTCCATGATGTCATTGTTGACATCTTTGGCAGGGACCGTGGTCGAAATGAAGGCGTCAGGCCGTGAAGGCGAGGCATGCACGATCGTTACGTTGTTAGCGGTGCTCTCATGCGCCATACGGAGGAATCTAACCGAGACATGGTTCATGGTGAGCTCACGGGTAGGTTTAAAAAAGTCAAATACCTGTGTCGTTGGTAAGTTGGCGTAAATCCCGGCGGTGTGCTGCCTCCTCCAGTTGTGGCACCACGCCAAAAGATGAGATCGCTCTTCTGATCCCAAGGCACTTCCATGTCGTCGATTTCTTTGACCAATCTAGTAACAGGGTCATATGCGTATGAATAGCGAGGGTTCCCTCCCTGGTAGTAGTGACTAGGTATCCTGATGTCTCCAAACCCCTTTGCTCTCGAGGGAGAAAATACGGGAGAGAGCACCGAAATCGTTCGCCAATCAGAGAAAAAGTGTCCCTGCGTATAATGAGCCCACGGGTGTTTACAAAAATCGTAATCATCGTCGACGGTCTCTGTGAACGCGAAAGAATCATCTGAATGTTGTGATTGTCCCAGGAGCGCGTTTGCTTTTTGAATGTTTGGGTCACGATATGAGCTGTAGAGCTGTCGTGCCGGGCTACCGGACGGACACGTGCGTCGGTAGGCTTCCCATACGTTGCCTTGGCCCTGCCAGTCGGGCGTAAAGTCATCCAACATCGTCGTCACGTCACCTGCATGGGCCAGATTATGAGTGGAGAAAGACGTAATGCGACAAGTGCATACCAGAAGGGTCTTGCAGTGTGAGGTTGGAAAATTGTTGCTCCCAAGGGACAAGCACCCGACCTTCTGCTTTCGAGTTGATCGCAAAGTCCATGTCGGGCAGCTGCAAACAGGATCAACATCGCTTCCCCAGGGACACCCAAGGAACGCATGCACCTTGTCTCGAAATGTTTCAAGTAGATTACGGAATCCAAGGGATCGGTGACCACGCTCTTCGTCAACATACGCCTTTTTGACTGAGACGGCAAACACTTCGCCGTCTTGGACGCGTACGAGGTCAATGGAAGGCAAGTGCCCCATCTGTAAATGTCGTCAGGGCCGATCCAACTCGAGCAGAACTAGCCGATCCAACCAGATGCGTTCTCTGGCGCAACTCCTCGCCGCTCAAAGCCCAAAACGGCGCAAGATCCTCGACGATAGCATCAAACTCGTCCACGAGCTTGAAGTCCTGTTCCTTTGCAAACTCCCACCAATGGTCGAATCCTCGAGGTGGATCCCGACCGTAGCGGCGTTTGTACTCAGCGACAGCTTCGGGGAGTGTCTTGCTCTGTTTCGCGAGACGGTTGGTAAACGCGGCTTTGGCATCGGCCATGAGCGCCGTGATGGGGTGTTCGGTGATCGTGCCGGTGCTCGGCGTGAACGGGAGCCAGTCGGACGCGAGCCAGGGTGTGTGGGCGGTTGTTCGCTCGGCGGTTTTGCGGTCATTGCTGGATGAGAAGAGACCCGCCAGCATGAACAGCAAAAATACGCCTGTAATAAATGTCCATCCGCGCCGCTGGTCGACGGACCGCATCTACGGAATTGTGTGAGTTGGTGGTCAGTGGTCAAGTTATGGCGGGACCCGGAAAAGGCAATCCAAGTTAGTCGTGATGTGAGCTGGCGCTGCCACTCTGCAACTCGTGCCATGACCTCCTCCTACGCCCGCCCGTCCCCGCAATCCTCCTCGTCTCCGCGCAGACCATTTTGTATTGCTGAACTCGCGGATCGCGCTACACACAACTTGTGGGACCCTTCAAAGGGCTTGAAACAATGGCTCAAAGCTGCCGATGGCTTCCGCAAGGCTGGCAGAGGCTACCATGAGGCAGGCGACCTCGAAGCTGCCTTTGTCGAATTCGCAAAAGCAGCCACCATCATTCTCGAGAGGCTTCCTTCTCACAAGGAGTATTTCACACTCTTGACCGCAACGCAACGCCATAACCTCGGTCTCGTGAGTCCGCAGTACATTATATCTTGTCCTTTTCTTTCCTCTTTTTTTCCTCTCGCGATCCGATGGATGGGCGCCGTTCTCGGGCATGATGCACGTCTGGGTGTCTCATGTACTCATTATATCTTCGCACGCTTGTATGAACTGGCGCTCATGTGGCGACGTCACAGAACGGTCAAGACATCCTCCACCACCTCGGTGAAATAAAACCCATCCTCGTCGACCGCTATGAACGTTGGGGAGCGCAACACCCTGAAGAAGCAGCAGCCGTGCGTGCTGCACTGGACGCCGGTGTGAGAACACAAGTTGATTCCAGACCCGATCGGCATCCCGACCATGACGAATCAGGTTGGCAGGCTCACGAGGCAGTGCGACGGGAGGCACAATTAAGACGGGAAGAGGCGAGAAGAGACGAGACGAGACGCTCGAACGACGGGCTCTACAAGGCGGTCGAGCAAAAGACGGTCAGCCAACATCGTCGGCCCCAGATCGACACCGTGCCCAGCAGAAAGAAAGAGGATGCGTTATCGGCGGCAAGACGCGCGGCAGACGTCTCTCGCGAACCGTCCCTCATTAGACGAGACAGGTCGGATAGATCCGGTTCGGGGACCGTCACCCCTCTCAGTGGCGAGGGACGGGACCGACGGCGAGAACGTGAACGTGAACGTGATGACACCCTGCATTACCAAGAAGAAGCGAAGCGACGTGAAGAGGAGGAAGCTCTTCGAAGACGGAATAGAGAGCAGGAAGGTATTATGAAACGCCAACAAGAAGCAGAGGCTGCGTCCCGCGCAGCTCGCCGCAGTGTCATCCCTTCACCTACATATGTGCCTGCGCCCCCGAACCACACCCACCAGTACGCTCAGCCTTCACCAAGGAACGGAGAACCTGTCTACGAAGACGCCCTTCCAACTTCCATGCCATTAGAAAGTCCGACAAGGTTAGCCTCATCATGACTTCTGTCTTCATATCCGTCCTCATTCCAGCACCGCAACAGGCCTCAGACGTTATCTGTGAA
>JBBPRK010000459.1:0-22840 GCA_038093075.1 Boletus patriciae | reverse complement strand
ACACGCTCCGTGAGGGTGGTCTTGCCGGAGTCGATGTGTGCGGAAACACCGATGTTCCTCTGCGAGTTGATCCGCTTGAGGTCTGCCTCTGACAGCTCGTACTTGGGGTAACTGTACTGTGGTACCTCTGTGCTCTCCGGGGCACGCGCAGTGGCAGTCGAGGCAGCTCGCCAACCCAGGGGGAAAACAGGGAGGGATGTCGAGGGTGATGGTCGAGGACATGAGCGAAGTGCCCAGTGCCATGAGCGGGGCACCCCTCGCAAGAGTGTCTGCATCCCGTCTGCACGCAAAAATTTGGACTCGGAGACACCAAATTAATTTATACTCACGTGGGAACAAAATTCCAAATCAGGGCGTCAGACCCCTGACCCGGTTTTTCAGTCACTAATGATCGGTGACTGGCTGAGCGTCCAACCTCCGTAAGTACTCTGTACTAAGTGTCCAAAGGCTGGTCAAAAGACGAATGAATTCAGAGATCATCATTTGAGGTGTTGTTACACAGTACGCATACGACGAGATGCTATTAGTGATCGAGGCACGGCACGAGCGTTCCCCTGCACCACAACTCTGCCATCATCAGAACTCTCACCTGCTAGAATGAGCCTAGACCATGTGATTTCATACACATTAATTGTGCTTTGCTTACGAGCCGATCAGCCAACTGAAACACGTCGCTCCTCCGTACGAGCAAGGTTTGTCCCGAGTGAGGTTCTAATATTGCAACAAGAATATTGTCAATGAATTGTATGCGTCATGGTTTCACCCAACCGTCAAGGCCACATAGTAGCAACTCCTCGGGAGAGAAGCGGGTACGGAAGATACAGGAATATGACGCCGCGCGGCCACCCTACTTCAGCCCTCGGATCTCCTGCAACGAATCAACACCGCAAGGCGGATTCAGCCACAGAGGACCGCAGAGAGAGCGAGCGAGGCAGCGGCGCTTGATCTTGTGAGCACCCAAACGGACACCTCGCTCCACCAACCTGAAACTAGACGCTATTCAGAAGTAACTCTGCGCCGGGGGCTAACGTTTCGTGCGGTTGGATGGACACTTGAAAAAACTACAAGTTCGGAGTTGGCGCATTATATATTTTCTGGGCGAGATTTCAATCTCCGACTAAACCACCAGACGCGTCGGCCTTGTTGCCGAGACGCGTTCCTTCGTGTTCCGATGCCCCGTCTCTCAGCACTACCCAGGCCGAGAGAATCTGTCTTTACAGGCTCACATGAATTCTATCGTGGCGATGCCAACGCAGTTTGTCCCCCAAATCTGCGGGAATGTGTGCTCGCGATGGAGGATTGTTGTGAAGAGGTAACACCCATCGCGTAGTCGATCGCCGAGCGTCGGTCCTCATGACAAACAGGCATTCGAGGCTCAGCAGCTCCTCCGTAACGGAACGTTTGATCTACCGAGGATGACGAAGGTATTGGAGAATCAGAAGGTATGGGTATGTTTCATGTCCCCATTATATTATCGGCTAACTGCGTCCAGGTATTCCTCCTCATAGACGAAGGCACCGTGCGTAGATACAAAGCAGACCTCGCAGATGAGATCGAACCACAGATCAACGAGCTCATCGAACGTGCAGAGAAAGGTCTGAAAGCCCTCAGTCGCAAGCAAGGTTTGATCCAAAGCAAGGTTGGTCCCCAATCCCGAAATAGACGAAATCATTAACAAGTTGTCCGAGACAGGTAGAAGCCGCCCAAGCCATGCAGTCTCGCGCAGCAACAGCGCCAACTGCAAATAAACGCGAGGAACGCAGGGTACAGATGCTGTCGAAACAGCGCCAGCGACTTGAAGAGGAAGTAAGAGTTCTCGAGTCGGAGATCTTGGCACTGGTCGGTTTGGTTACGAGAAACGACACTTCGACACTTACTCTTCGCAATAGCAGAACAAAAAGCCGCTGCGCTCGTGATTGTTGTGACCTCAGTATCACTGACCGTCGGTCCCTTCCTTGGATCCACGAGATTTCTTTGGGATCCCGAAACTAACGCGGCGCGGCAGAATGTGGTAGTCCCATCGCAACAGCCTCGCTATTTGTGAACTTCACGCACTACAAGTAGTGATATGGCCACCGTCGTGTGGGTTATACTTTATGGTGGACCAACTTGGTTCCGTCCTGTAATATATGCTGTCTTCGCCTTGTGTCTGTTTTCTTTCTGACATTACATGATACTGAAGTTGCTCCAGTCATACAACAAGTTTCCGAATACGGAGAGCGCCAAATGAACCAGTATCCAAGCTTGATCATGACCTTACGACGTCTCGATCACCCGATTCGTATCGCAGGTGACTTTCTGAGGTCCTATCCTCTAACCATCTTCCTGAGTTGCCGATGGTTTGAATCCAATGCAGGTGCATATCGTCGATGACCCTTCAAAGCAGAATACTAGCACACATTCAAAGTGGAAGGCGAATCGTGAACTTGAATGACACGGATTGACATCTAGAAATTCCGGCATAACTCTTGGTTACAAATGATACGACCAAATAGAACTACGTAAACGTTCCATACTCTGTCGAACCCCCGCATGTACTGTCCACCAAAGGGCTCGGCCCTAGCGACAATAAACCAAGTTACAAAAAAAGAATGATACGACATTATGTGTCTGTGCATACACGCCCCTTCTCTTCTGTATCCTTGGGGTTTCACTAAACATAGCCTCGTCCTCAGGGGGAAGGGAGTGGCAACTCCCGGGTCGAAGAATTTATTTACCGTCCCTCCGGTAAACGTGACTCTATTACGCGGCACGCTCAGGCCGCTACAGCGGTTCATTAAGAACACACGGTAAATTAACATTGACTGATCTCGTTCAAACCCCTCCCCCCACTGGCAGCGAAGCGAAGACAATCTCATACTACGATGGGCGCGATCACGGTGGGCACAACTTGATGCCACGCACCAACTCCGCTGAGTATTGAATCCAGATTCAATCTCTTCGATGTATGAAGGCAAGCGAAGTTGAATGGGATTTCTCCTCTCCAACTCATATGGGACCCGAGCAGAGAAGATGATTAAAATGCACCACGTGGTGATGGCAAGCTTTCCCTCGTGTTATTCTTCGAGCCTCGAGGTCGTCCGAGTTGGTGGCACTCCGCGTTGCATCTCAATGCTCACGTACACCCTTGACTCGGATCCTGGCAGTCCATCGCCCCATCTTACTCCCCCTACCCCATCATGTTCTTATATTTCAAATTGGAACCCCCGTCCCATCCGCACGAACCACTGAGCATCAGCATGTACCAGTCTTCTAACTCCCCATCTGCCGGCCCAATCTACAGATTCGACCTGTCGACCCAGAGACGCGCGCTCTTTCATGTTGTGCTAACAAGTACGTCAGGAAACCATCGTTCTCATCCACAGCTATCTGTTGCACAAAGAAGGGATGTTTGATGTCTTCACGGTGGTTTGCTTATCGATAGACCAGCGAGCCGATTCCTACAGTTGCATGAGCCAAACCAGGTCCGCTTACCCGGTAGCCCATTTGAGAAATTCCGTGGCGACAGAAATTGAGCCACTTCGATCCTTTAAAGGGGAGGCCCTGATTTTAACGCGAACAAGTGTGCGGTCTATCTATGAGCAAACCGTTGCAATATGCGCGATGGTCTTCTTGAATCGTAACTTGGGTGGGAATATTTAATCATATCTCGATGTGGAATGCGCGGTCGTTCGTGAGCGTCTAGCGTCTCGTCCGATGGGCTCTGGTGAGTCCCCGTGTGTATCTCGAGACGATTTCAAAGGATGACCACAGATGGAGGTCCCTTGCCTTGTTGGACGGATAAGTTCGTGTTCATTTTCCTTTTCTATTGTGAGTATCGAGGAGCAATATAATTGGAGTAACTCATTCATCTCAAGCCTAGTGCAATTAGGGCAAATTATCATTCAAGTGATTTCATTTGTCTACGTCATTATCACTATCATTCCACGCAGCTTATCTCTATGTCAGCTCGTACCATATTGACAGCAGTGAGCATCAGGGCCATGCTTTCACAACGATCTGTCTTTTGTTGAAAAGTTGTTGGACTATAGGTAGCTGGAGACATCGCTCTGGGATGCTCCTCAACAAATCTCGTGATTCGCACGTGAGTCTGGGACCTGTGTCTGTCAGTTGTTTGCATCTCACGAGGAGCGTAGTTGGGCGATCTGGAAGGACTCCCGTGCACATTCTGCTGTTAGTTTTTGCCCAAGACACTGGATCGTACTAGCCTTTGGTATGAATCCATCATGAGGAATTTTCGTCTCGACCTACCATGCTCTTTGATTAGATGTAGCGAATCTTCAAGCGACAGAAACGGAGTGTGTGCTGTGAAGTCGCGCAACCCGGAAGTGAATGACCATCTTCGTATACCGTAAGTCACACGGTTCCGTTCAAACTGGTGTGTTCACTTCGTGGTACGCAGGCCGTGTGCTACGATTTCATTGTCCTCGTACCGACCTTTGTGGAACGCTCAAAACAGTCATCCAGATTCCCTTTGATGAAGCGGTTGCATTTGTTGTGGCAGCCGTAACTTAAATCACCCCGAGGTGCGCCTTGCACTTCACTCCCTACCACATTCTCATGCATACCTCTAGGTCTTTTCCCTTCTCAGTGTCGACCTCTCGTTTGGAATTCAAATATACGCTAGCTATGGTGCCCATAACTGCCCTTCGTGGCAAGTCAGCTACTCGTGGTGGCAGGTGCACGACTTGGTTGAGTCCCTCGCGCTAGCAACGACTGCCTGGTATCTCATATGCTCGAATCACAGCCGGGCAATAAGGGCTGGAGGATTCCGCTTTGTCCTAGCACAATTGCCTCGTGCAGAGCCGTGAGGTCGCTTCTCGTCCTTCGTACACCAAATTCAAGATAGGTACGACCAGGAATTCGCTGCGTATGACTTGCACGCGTGCACGGCCAAGCGACCGAAGAGAGCGTCGAGAACTGGGTCGCATTGACCTCCCAAGTTCCAGTACAAATGAGAATGCCTACCACGGGTTGCTACTAGTAAGCGATTAGTTGGTGGTCGAACGTGATGATTGGAATTGTCACGAGTGGCCGCACGCACCTCGTTTTTGAAGCTCTCAGAGCGCTTGCGTCAACCTCCAGATCCAGGGGTATATCTTACAGGGAAAGAGGTCGTACTACAAACGTGTCGGGGCATGGGTTATAGGGGAGTTGACTTATCGGTTCAATGTCACGTGATGCAACGATGATCCGGACTCCGGAGTACGCGCGATAGCCTGAAACCACCCGATTGGAACACGGTGGACAACGTGGGGTCAACTCCCAGAACACTCGAATAATTCCCCTCTCTCTGCGCTACGCGCAACAGCTCGTTCTATCTCGGCATCTTCTTTCGCCCGGACCCCTGCAACTCGTACCATCTTCTCTTACTACGTCCTCGTGCCACCTTTCCTCCCAGAGAAACCGGGGATCGCACGCAAGGTGTACAGGACGGCGGATATCACTGAACCACTACAATATAGTGGGACATCCCACTGGGCGTATTTATGAGCTCGGATCAGCAACGATGGTGGCGGGGTTTACCCCGAGTCGGAGCCTTTACCTTCCTCAAGCTGTGCGCACGGTCGTGGTTCAGCCCAACCCCAGTTATGTGTGACCCAAAGGTGGGTTGAACAAGCTGGAATAGTCTTTCCAATTACATGGTAACCGACCACCCAAGACCAAATGAAAATATAATCAAATTGTCCGATCTCAAAAAGTCCCTTCAAAACAAAATAAAAACCCCTTTTCGCCGGGGCTTCCGCGCTCAGCAGAGCTGCCACATCTTGACGTAGTCACTAGATGACGGACATCAACGCTCGGTCTGCACAGGTCGAAGAAACGGGAACAGCAACGTACATCATGAACGACTGGCTTTCTCCGTCGGATCCCCAAGTAGGATACCACTGGTCTTGGGCTTGGGCAAACTGGCTCATCGCGGTGTTGGAACCGTCCAACCATGGCTTGCTGCCTACGTTATCGGGGAACCATCCGCTCGTACCGCCGACAGCGAGATCCAAGATCAAGTAGAAGGCTATGGAAGAAGAAACACATTCGCATCATTTAACCAGCCCAGATGGGAGAGAGATACACACGTTGGTCGAACGGTGTGGCGTTAGTTCCGTTTATCCAAGGGTTCTGGAGCACGATCGGTGTCGTCCCGTTTTCGACAACAGCGGGGAAGTCTCCGCGGGTGAAGAAAGGTTCGTTGAAGGTCAGCTCGAGCATGAAATTAAGCCTTGAGTCGACATAGATGCGCCTTCAGAACGACTTGATCTCAGTATCGATCTTTATAGGCCACTGCGGGCATGGAGAAAAGGGGACCCACAAGAAGCTCGAGGTCCACTCGAGCACGTAAGTGTGGAACTCTTCCCCGTAATCAGTCCGACGTTGTGTCCACCAACCGAAGGTTTTGTAAAAGGCATTTAGGAACGACAATGGTCCCCAGTTGAGTGAACCGCGGACGTAGTCAATTCCTCTATCAATTTCCGTTAGCGTTTGGGGTGGCGCTGGAAAAGGAAGGCGTTCTATCTCACTGGTCGGGGTATGAACGGGCATTGCCCCTGGCTTCCATGATATCGATTTCACCACTGAGTGGCCAGGGCCCATAGGTATTGTTCACGGGAAGCATCCAAATAGCAGGCCAAAGCTACAAAATGGTGAGGAAGCGGTCATTGAATGTTATCTGACGCCTACCCAGTCACTGTTGAAGTTGGCTTTGGTTAGTATCACGCCGTCCTTGTGAAGTTAGGAGATGCTTACCCTCTTGGAACCTTGGCCCTGACTTCGACTCGACCGTATTGGATGCTAGCGCTATTTCTGGTGCTGATGCGTGCACTCTGGACGGGATTGATGATAGTACCGCTCGTACTGTTGCTTACGGCGCCGCATGCTTGGTAGTACGCCGTAGCATCGAAGGTTGAAGTGTTGCTCCCATTAGGCAAGGCCGCCGGGTTGGTGGCATTGTATGTGCAGTCAGTGAGGTTATATGTGTAACCATTCAACACGTTGTCCGCGCCGATGATGTCTGACGTCAAGGTCGGTGTTATATAGAGGTACCCATTCTGGACGTATGAATTGTTTGTTGACGAGGTGGTCATCTCAAACTCCCCGTTACTGGCGCAGATTAGAGGTGAGCATGCTTGTTAGACTCCGGAGCCGAACGACTACTCACCCAAAGCCTCCGAGTTCGATTTCGCGGAACCAATTTCCGCCAGAGCCGAAGACGGTGTCTGTGTCCGTATCGAACTCTTCGTCCAGCACCATGCACAGATTTCCGGTGATCATGGGTACGCTCTTATACCCGAAATAGCATCGGACAGCAGAGGCGATGATGCCGAGGAATGCGACACCGTAGGTCACGAAATACGCAACCCGCGCGTATGGGTCTTTCTTTGAGACCCACGGCTTCTCGATGGTGCTGGGGTCATCGAGGAGAGTGGAGCGCATGCGCGTTGCCTTCCTCTGAGTAAACGAGGGCATTGCGGAGTGCGCTGTTAGTGGTCGCGAAGGGGGTGCTGCAAAGGCCTCGCGGACCCGGAAGCCGGACGAAGTACGGCTTGACAGGTTGGCGAAGCGGTTGCCGCCATAGTAGGAGGACGTGCGAGGGATGTCCGTGCGGGCGGCGATCGACACGCCTGGGCGGGGGACAACCTCTGGTTCGATCTCGCTTTGCGCGGCAAGCACGGAAGGCGTTGGCCCACGGCTCGAGGAGGAGTCGGTCGCCCTGCTAGCGGGTGGTGAGAACGGGTTCGTCCCAGCGCTCGAGGGACGTGACGCGCTGGGGGACGAAAGGTCGCCGAGACGGTCTGACCGCCCCTCACCGATGAAGAACGGCGACTCGGCGGGGACCTTGACACCCTCTGGACGATTGGAAGGGATAGTCATGGCACGCGAGAGGTGCTAGTAGACGGGGTTATCCGAACTACAGTAGGCGTGTTATAGGAACCATCGAAGCCTGGCCGGTCGGTCATATCATATAAGGGCTCCCATGGTCAATATCTCACCCGGGCGTATGAGGAGGGGGGTCTGTATTTCCATATCTGCACTGTGGAAGGGGAATCAACGTGTGACAATGGTGGCAAAGGTACCGTATCCCTGTCCATGGAACGACAAGTCCGATTTGCATTTTCAATTCGAGATTGTGAATCTGAGATCGCGCGGAGATTAACCGGATTAAATCAGACGCACGCATCATGCAACACCCTTGTGGCCCGGACCAGTGACAAAAAGGATAACTGTCTCGCCGTCCGCATTAGGCACGTATTTTCCCCCGTGCTGAAGTCCCACTTTATTATAGTATTTATACACCAATCGAGGTATGGCCGCCCCGCGGTGTATCAATCCCAGGGCTTGAGGGGCAGTCTGGAATGCTGTGACAGACGTGGGCATGATTATACGGCGCTATTTCAGGTGCCTGCTCGTCACGGAGACGCGAGGGTAGTGACAATGGCTGGGACTCTTGCCCTGAGCCTGAGCGACAACTAGTATCTGGCCCTTTCGACATTGGCAGCAAGACGCACGGCAGCCCTGACAGCATGGAGTAGGGGGCCTGTATTTCATTTTCACCATCCTCCCACTTTCACTATAAGTTCAATATATCTGATGGAAGCTGGCAATAAAGCTTGGCAGAATGATGGAAAAAGAGCGTCCTGCGCCGATGTGTACTTGTTCGCATCTGCCGGGAGGATGTCTTCTCCCCACAGGCGCCCACATAGAACCTAGGAATCAGCCAATCGCATTTCCGTATCGCTCAGACTGCTGCAGGTTAAATGAATGAGAAGTACGATTCCTCCCCGGGCCCTCTCACGAGGATCAGCTGGACAGCCCGTATATGAGCGCCCCATCATCAATCAAACGTTCGGCGCAACATGCGTCATCGTACGAGATAACGGTGTGCACCAGTCAGTTTGGTATCTCGAGTGATTTACCATTGAGCGATTAGACCTCTCGGGTCGCTGGCGACATTCGAAGTTGTGCACTCTGCGACTAGAAGCTCTTCTATCCACGAAAACACGACTACCCAACATGATGGCACGTCACCATCTTTACGATAGCAACCGGCGGGGACTTATTCGGAAGACAGGACATGTGGGTAACCACAACTGGGGGAACCGAATATGTATGACGTTTGTGCATGGCACGGGCGCTCTGAATCAGGAGAAACCACAAGTTACGTGCTCGTTTACATAGCTGCACTTTTGCCAGGCCAGAATGACCCTAACTTGAAGTGACTCCAAAAAGAGTAAAGCGAGTTCATTGAGCTCATCGAGCGCTTATGAGTTGCGACCTGAGTCAGGTCCTTTCAGTGACGATATCTCACCACTCGACGTGCTTAGCACATCGGCGGGTTAATCCATTCATGGTGAGCCTAAGTGACTTTATTAATTGTCGGCCCAACCCTTTCCCCCTCCACGACTAAATGATATAAAAATGCAGACTCTGACGAATAACTTGGACGCCTTATTTCTAATGTCTTTTCACTTATTTACAGTCGATACACGCCCAGCTATATCCCCGCGATCAGCGTCGAGCCATATCCAGTGAGAAATGATGTCACGATATGCATTTGGATGCGTTTGGTTTCGCGCGGCGACTTCCTGTACGCCTTGTTTTGTACTAGCGCGGTTGTCTTCGCGATGGAGTCCCTGATTGTGGCCTGCATTCTCGAGAGTGCGAACGTGCTCACACTACGATTGCGATATCGAGGAAAAGCATGTCAAACTTGGTCTTCATTAAAGATGCGTGCTGGAATGGAAGTTGTCGCGCCACCGTATGTAACGGACCAAGGAACACAAAAGTAGGGAAATTTACACGCACGTGTATCTTTCAGGAGCGAACCACGGTGAATGGGCCAATGACACCGGGTCATTGTCAACTACAATCGGCATGTTAATCGGATGGAGAATCAGGAAAAGAACACAAAGATGAAAGAAGGAAACATGGAGTATCCTGATAGGATTTTCCGTCGCGGTATCGTTCCCTAGCGCATAGCCTTGGAGTGAAGCATCATTCTGTGAACCAAGTCTGTCAATCTGTCAAAATTTTGAGTCAAGGAAAGAATTTTAGAGTGCCATTCTGGTGTGCCTTTACGGGAACCAAGTAGAATTCCCGATGCGGGATGAAGACGGCAGGTTGGCGCTAGGCGGAGGATATAGAAACCCAACCTGATATCTTGGGCGCGAATGAAAGGTTCTTCTGATAACAGGCATCCCAAGTTGTCGAATGGATGTGTCCGAGATTGCCCATCTTACAGATGCGGACGGTTTCCTCTCGAAGAAACACCCCAATATCTCAGATACCGGTCCCTTTTTGGACCCCTCGAGTCCGAGTGAGAGCTCTGATTGATGGTAGCTTCTTTGGGGCAGGATCGGAGGCTGCTTGAATCAGCAATACAGGCGCACCGGTCTTTGGGGCGGCCCTCGACGCAAAACATGCCTGTTTCATGATGTTCGACATCATCAGTGAGGTGGAATACTGCCAAATCCGACCGCTTTCTGAAGTCGTCATTAACACGTACACGGTGGGGCGAAGGGAAGCACCGCCCATGAGGGGCTGTTGTCTTTGGCAATCAATCCCACAAGGCAAACTTTGCAGGAGCTAGAGTAATAATTCGTTAACAGTGACACGGGTGTCAATGAGACGAAGTTCAAGATGAGGAAACACGTACGCGTCACAGTTACCGTTTTTTTTCTGCATAGGTTTCGGTTCCCAAGTCCAGCTCCGAAATTGCGAATATCTCGTCGTTTTCGTGATCCATGGTACACGGTTTGGCCACCGGGCAGGAACGGTAAACGCCACCTGTGCTGTTTTAGATAGTGGCGGACAGTCGCAGGACTTGAGTGACGGAAAGAACTTGTCTCATTTGTCGTCAAGGCCCTCGCGCCTCGCTGATTGACAAGATAACCCTATTGGCGTCGCGGTGATCATGGAACAGGTCCCGCGCGTCTTTTTCCAGTCACTTTTGAAGAAACCTTCCAAGACAATTTGAGAAGTGGGGGTAGCGCTGCGGCGTGCGTCCATTGGACACGGAGTTGCATTGAGCGTCGTGGCGCAAGATGTGTGAAGCAGGAAGTTGGACCACTCCGTTGGTGCCGATTCTCAAAACAGTTTACACTTACTCCACACTTGAAAGCACCCCCGAACTCGAGATAAAACCCTCCGAGCGGTGTTTGGGATGATGTGATCAATCGAACGGCACCGCGCTCTTTGCCCTCACTGCAACGCCACACTGTGGCTGATTCTGCAATGACTCGGGTTCCGACACAGCTCCTTCCTTTATTTTATTTCTCTTTTCCTTTCCTTCCAGGCTCTCCCCCACGACCGACCAATTGCATGCAGGCTCTTGCATAGTTTCGTAGATTCCAACCAAAAGATGAGTGCTGCATGGCCAAACTCCTCGGACTGGTCCGACATGGGAATCATGCCTCGGAGGACCTCGAGAGCGGTGCACGAACGTACCCGGGCCCCCGTATGGCCATCGACTCGTTCGGGAAGCGCCAGGAACATGTCCGTCCATTACGCCGACGTCATGTGTGCAATGCGGGGGGTCAGCCCAATTTGATCGCTATCTCATTTTGCCTGGAGGGTATCGTTGGCCGCAAAGGTCTATCTCGAGCTGGCGCTGCACGCAGATATCCGACGAGTAAGGTGTCCCAAAATATCGTTGATCAGGCACTCTCAATCTCTGTTGGTTCTAGTGACCCTCCTTCCGGTATCCCACTGTCACCCGGAATCGATTCACAGATCCTCTCACGAACGCCGCTTCCAGGGCAGTGACCTTGCCCTCCAGATGCGGCACTGATCACGTATGTTATGCGTGTGGTGGCCATCGATATCGGAATTTGTCCGTTTTCCATTATCTTCTTCCACCTCTCGTATCACTGGTGTTCCTATTCGCATCCGTACAATCACACCGATTTAGCGCAATTAACGTCAGAAGTCAGCATCGCATTCGGCTTGTTCATCTTCCTGACTTTAATGCCACAATAATGCCACCTCCTTGCCCTTTCCCGGAATTAGGTTATCCCCACCATCCTTGTCTCCTGGTTCCGCGTCATTCGTTCCAGATTATGTACCCGTGTCCCGCTTTCAGAGTGTGCTTACTTATACCTTCAAGCTCGGCCCAACATGTCACGAGTCCCACGCCCCCCGCCCTGGCCATCCCTCCGGAAGGCGTCCACAGGTCCTGACCATACCTGTCGTATCCTGATACTCTCTCTCTGGTTCCAGCATGGCGATGGATTATGATGCCTACGATGCCCTGCTCCATCACATCTTCAAGAGAGTAAGTGTTCCCGTTCTCCTCCATGGTCGTCGTTCTGGGGCTCAACGTCGGTAGACCCAGGGAGACGCATGGTTCAAACCTTCAGAAGAGAACATCTCCGCTGGAGTGTGCTTGCGGGTCCAACCGGGCCACTTCCGGGTCTTCCCATACGAGAATCCTTTCCTTGCGCCGTTCGAGGCAGCAATTCGCACGCTGAATCCTGTCGTCGCGGTCAAAGTGCGCAGCGCCGCAGTCCATGCGGGCTTGGCTACTGTGTGCGTTTGCCATCTCACTGTTTGAGCTTCGGGGACTCACGGATATCGCCTTCGTAACTCTCGTGTAGATCCGATGATGCGACTGCGATCTATGTTGATCACAACACACGTATCCAAATCCTCGATTCGATGGCTGCGTTGCCAACCGCAGAGAAGGAACAGTGTGGAGCATTCATTGTAAAGTTCTCTTCTCTCGACATCCCTTGGGAACTTTCTGACATAATCGCGTTTCACATAGCGTGACGAGCGTGTGCTCGTCCTTTGGTCTGACGACCTGGATGGCATTATTCCGTTATGCCGTGACTTTGAATCAATGTTGATTAAACTTGTCTGGCGGGCTCGAGGCACCATCTCCGACCCCCCCTCGGAGATATCCTCTTCCGGTAGCCCCTCCGACGACAACATCGCCGAGAAGGCAAAGAGGGCTTCATCAGAGCCTCTCGCTGTCGTCGAAAAAGAACACGCCGACCGAGGTGCGAATGTAGAGACGAAGTCGCTCTGGAAGCTATTCAGCTGGCGTTCAACCCGCGCTGAGCATGTAGATATGGAACGGGCAGCACCAAAGCAACGTCAAACGAGGCTCATCGCCCCCTTCTACAATGGTCTAGGCTGTGCTTTGACCACTTGTAAGTATTTACATTACCTGGGTTACTCGACTCACGCAGCCTTCTCCAGTCTTCATCGGTAGCGGAGTTAGCATGCTCTTACAAGAGACGATCTTGGACGGAAACTGGATGAGATTCGCACTTCTTGCCACTGCACCCTTCACGTTTTGTGTCTCCATCGTAAGTACACCCAAGTCACCCAACTTGACTCACGCTTATCGAAACTTCCAGTTCTTCTGCAATCAAATTATCAGCAATATTGGCATGATGTGGGTCAGCAGTATCTAAACGCTGAAAAATTCTGATCGCATTCCTGCGCAGTATCGGACCTGTCTCGCAATACTATGAAAATTCTCGGTACTATTCTGCGATGAAACCCGAACCCAACAAGGAGGTGGACTCCAATCTCCCGCATATTACTATTCAGATGCCTGTCTATAAAGAGAGCTTGGAGCAAACGATGTCAGTATCCACCGATGATGATATCGATTCATTGCCACTGACTCTGCTTTGCAGCGCACCCTCTGTCTTTTTCCTCAAAAAGGCTATGCAAACCTACGCTCGCCAAGGGGGGTCGTCAGCCATCTTCATTCACGACGATGGTCTCCAGTTGATGTCCGAGAAGGATCGCGAAGCACGCATCACATTCTACGCGGATCATAACATCGGCTGGGTTGCTCGTCCTGGTCATGACTCATCCCCTGGTGGTTTCAAACGTGCTGGGCGATTCAAGAAAGCGTCAAATCTGAACTACGGTCTTACTCTCAGCTTGAAACTGGAGAAGCATCTCAAGGCACTCCAGGAAGCAGAGGAACGAGAAGAGTTGGACTACGCCGATGACACTTCCCTCGAGGACCGCGCGCTGCACATGGCGTGCGACGAAATGTTCGTGGAGACTGAGGAGAAATTCAAACCTTGGGCATCCAACGGCAGATCCATTCGAATTGGAGAGATCATCCTCCTGGTGGACGCAGATACCGTCGTTCCCGAAGATTGCCTGCGGGATGCCGCGCGGGAGCTTGCCGAAAGTCCCGAGGTCGCAATCATCCAGCACGAGTCAGGTATGCGATTCGTGATCGTTCCTTGCGTCACCGTGTTCAACGCACTCCTTGCACAGACGTCATGCAGGTCGCTCATCACTATTTTGAGAATGGCATCACACATTTCACGCGACGAATCAACAAGTGTATTTCGTTGGGTTGTGCGAACGGTGAGATAGCCCCTTTCGTGGGTCACAATGCGTTCCTTCGGTGGTCGGCACTCCAAGATGCCGCGTTCGTTGACGCTGCAGATGGGAAAAAGAAGATTTGGTCGGAGTCAAATGTGTCCGAGGACTTCGATATGGCTATGCGCCTTCAGGTGTGTCTGAAACTTGATTCAGGTACCCATGTGGACTTATCCCCGGTAAACCTAGTTGAAAGGCTACGCTATTCGATGGGCGACCTACTCCGAGGGCGGCTTCAAGGAGGGCGTGTCCCTTACTGTGGATGATGAGTTGAACCGGTGGCAGAAGTACTCTTATGGTACGATTCGAGGCATCGTGCCAATCTCTGATGTTGACATGATTCGCTGGCAGGCTGCAGCGAGCTCATCTTCAATCCGTTGATTAAATGGTGGCGTTTGGGTCCGATCAACAAGCAATTACGCATTTTCGTGTGGTCTGACGCGCCGGCTCACTACAAATTGAGCATGATGGCATGTAAGTGTGCTTTGTAACTTAATGAGCGCCTGAACTCATTGCGTCCGTTCAGATATGTTCTCTTATTGTAAGCGGCGTGGCCTGGCCGTCTAACGTCAAGGACTTATCTTTCACTCCTCTTAGATGGTATTGCCATATCAGTTGTGTTGTCTCTACTGAGCTATTTCCTGCTCGGATTTGGCATCCAGACCGACGGCTATTACATCCACAGCTTTGAGATTTTCTTGGCTATCCTTGCAGTATTCCCTGGTTCCGGCAACTTGGGCTACATCATGCTCGAATACCGACTGGATCATCGCAGTCTCCTCGATTCGGCCATCGAGACGGGTACATGGATACTATTCTTGTCTGTCATTCCCCGGGTTTCCAGCGTGCTTTGGCTAACACACGTTTTGACGATGTAGCTTCTTCTTCTTTGGGGGTCTGAGCATCCACATCAGCGTAGCCCTCCTCGCACACATGTTCTCCTACAACATCACGTGGGGCGCAACGAAGAAGGAAGTGGAGCGATCCAACTTTTTCATCGAGGTCCCCCGGATCTTCAAACGGTTCTGGTTTGCGTTCGCCGTCTCGTTTTTGTGCTTTGCGGCGATGGCCGTCTTCACGCTCGAGAGCGTCGTCACGGTGGATTGGCTGATCCCGGGTACGAATTGGGCGGTCATCTTTCCGCTTGCGCTCGTTGGGGGATGTCATGTGCTTTTCCCTGTGAGTCTGGTATGTGCGCTGGGTTGCTGATGACTGACGGTGTTGATGGTAGATTGTGCTCAACCCCTGGTTGATGATATTCTCGTACTGATGTCGTCGAGAGCTGTTTTGTTTTGGACTCTGTCTATAGAATATTAGTATGTTATCACACGGACCGGTAGTATATTTATTGCAGTGGGGGCGAAGAAGTGGTATGGGCTCCGACGTAGTAGGCTAACACGTACTATTGGAATGTGCAACATGGACAATACACCTTGGAATTTCTTCAATATACGAATCAGCAATGTCCCATATGCATTACCGCCGTGACGTAACGGCGCGCGCGATGACTCGGACACTAACCCGGACGCTGGCGCTGGATAATGAATGTGATGTGGGATCATATTGCCCCACACAGTCACTGTTGATTTGTCTTGGCGTTTTGCCGTCAGATCACTCAAAGCTCAAAGTTCGCAACTCGAGACTGAAGGTAATCCGATGGTAACGATGCGGAATCCCTCCGGACATGCGAACGTCGGGGTGTGGCGGCTTGAACCTATCGGGCCCGCTGTAAGCATACGCGCGAGCCTGCGACTCGGACCTGGGCTTGGCACTGGCGTATTGATCCACGGAATTGTTTGGCTGGACCCTCAGGGGAAAGGGGAAGGCTTGAAGGCCCAAGGGCCCATCAAGGGGTTACCCAGGGTTACCCGCTCCTTGATCCCTTCTCAAGATCTCACCCGTGGTCCGAGTATGTTTCTTCTTTTCGCAAGTGGAAGTGGTGTGATGGTATTTTTCTTCTCTATCGCCCGTGATCGCCCGACACCCATTGGTAGGATATGGCCGACACGCTGCAGCCCACGTATGAATTTCAAATGCGGGCGGGGGACGCCATATCACAGCCATGAGTATCGCCCCAGGAACTCGACATGCGTAGTACGGTGAGCGCTCATGAACAAGTTGCCTGAAAGAGGCTAAAGCCAAAAGCGTTTATGCGCCGGCACTCCAGTCTTGGTAGGGACGTCCCGCAAAGCTGTATTCGGACCGCGTGATCGTGAGCCCACCCGGGCTTCATTTCCACGAGGGCGCTTCCATCTTCTCCCCACCGTATGTCCACGTTATTTCCGTGGTCTAGGCCGGTCCATGGGCTCAGGTCAGCCCACTGTCAATTACGCCAGTGCAGCCAACCGGAAGAATACGTTTACGCGAATATCTACCTTCCTCGTGCATCGTGATCATCACCTCGAGGCCAACCCCTCCGCTTGACATGCGAAAATAACATGGTGCCGCTGGGCCGCGATCAGGCCGGACGGAAGGGGCATGCATGAAGGGCATCCTCGGGGGATCTCTGCCAGACCATCGATAAACGACCTCCCATGTACCTCCATCTTGTCACCTTGGAACGTCAGGCAGGGCAGAATGTTGTTCTTCTCCCCCTGTGCCTTTTTCGTGAGTGCGCTGTATGCTCATCGTCTATTACCTGATACGATCCTGCATCCCAGCCTCTGAAAGGAAACCCGAGGAAGAGGAAGCCGCTCCCTCGCCAGCTCTATCACGCAACTATTTTCAAGGGGGTCTCTGACTGAATGGTGCCTAGTGGCGAACCCGGGGGGCTGCAATTTCCGGCGCATGCCACTGTCAAAGAGCCAAGCACCCTGCCGAATTCTTGACAGGTTGTACGGACGACAGTACCTCAGTACCTCTTCCCCTACATCTCAACACTCTTATACCTCGCCTTCTTTTTTTTTCCTTCTTTTTCCAGTGGTTTCACGATGGCTGCCATGGACTACGATCCCTACGATGCCCTCCTTCACCACGTGTATCAGCAGGTGCGCTGTTCTGGGCTGCAGACCCTTTCGTCTCACTCACGTTTTTGAGATTAGACACAGGGAGAAGCGTGGTTTAGGCCCGCGGAGGAACAAATTGCAACAGGCGTCTGCATTCGCACAGAAATGGGCAATTTCAGAGCTTTCCCGTATGACAATGCCTTGTTGGTCCCGTTTGAGGCGGCAGTCAGGCTGCTGAATCCCGTCGTCGCTGTCAAGGTTCGTAGCGCCACGGTGCATGCTGCCTTTGGGACGATGTGGGTTCACTTTTTTTTGCTACTCTTTGTTGCTGAACAAACGATGTGACCCTTTTGGACATAGCTCGTCCGATGAGAGTTCCGTGTATATCGACTCGGATACCAAGATACAAGTACTCGACACAATGAGTGAACTGCCCCGCGCTGAGAAAGAGCAATGCGCAGCTTTCATCGTAAGTGTATTTCGCCAGTTTTTTCTTCATTCTGACGCTGCCGACTTACATCGTGATCCTCGTGAATGACGACAGCGAGACGAGCATGCCATTGTTGTATGGGCCGACAGTTTTGACAATATAATACCGCTTTGTCTCGATCTCGACGAAAAGATGATCAAGCTCGTGTGGAGACATCGCCACTTCACAACGAGGTCGCATACGTCTGCTGGTTCCACTGATGTTTCGGCGTTACCCTCAACCGTAACTTCAGACGTCAATCTGAACAGTAATACCGCCCTCGAGAAAATCACCGAGAAGGAACCAGCGAACACACAGCCCACATCCAAGCCAAAGTCAAGGTGGGGTTGGAGCTGGAAGTCGACTGCGAAAGCGGATGAACCTCGATCATCGGATCCCGAGAAAGAAGGTCCTGCGAAGAGGGAACCACGACCAATTCGCCTCTATGCCCCGTTTTACTGTGGGGTTGCGATCGCCATGTCGATTTGTAGGACTTTGTGCTCTGTGTTTTTTTTCTCGGCTCATTTTCCCATCTTTTCAGTCTTCATAGGGAGTGGAGTTTCCGTCTTGCTCGCGGAGTGGGTTTTAGACAGTAACTATGTTCGATTTGCCCTGCTTGTCACTTCGCCATTTCTGTTCTGCGTCTCGCTGGTAGGTCATTCACCTCGACGTGGAAAACGTCGTGCTGAGTCGAGAACAGTTCTTCTGCCTTCAACTAGTTGGAAACGTTTCCTTGGTGTGCGTCGTCCTTGGTATTCACCTGCGTTGTTTGCTAAGATCGTCCTTAGGTTGGGACCCGTAGCCCAGTATCATGAAAATTCCAAATACTACTCTGCTATTCGTCCCCAGCCAGACCGGGATGTAGATGCGGCCTTGCCTCACATCACCATTGAACTCCCGGTGTTCAAGGAGAGCTTGACAGAGACCATGTGCGTCATGAAACATTATATAGTACGTTACATGATCCAGATCTAATTCACTATTCCAGTGCGCCGTCTGTGAACTCTCTCAAGAAGGCTATGCAAACTTACGCTCGACAAGGAGGTACATCGTCTATTTTCATCCATGAAGACGGTCTGCAGGTTATCAGCGAGGAGCAACGTCAGGAACGCATCGCTTTCTATGCCAATCATAACATCGGTTGGGTCGCTCGTCCAGCGCACGATAGCTCCCCTGGGGGCTTCAAGCGTGCTGGACGCTTCAAGAAAGCTTCCAACATGAACTATGGTCTGGCGCTCAGTATAAAGCTGGAGAAATACTTGAAGACCCTCGTAGAAGCTGTAGAACAAGGCGAAATGGAAGAGGAGGGGCCTCAATCTCTCGAAGACAAGGCGTTAGAGATGGCCATCGAGGAGACGTTCGAGGAGAGTGGGCAGAAATGGCGCCCGTGGGCGTCGAACGGGAAATCACTACGAATTGGCGAGATCATCCTCATCGTCGATGCGGATACGATCGTGCCAGAGGTCAGCGCTGCCTGCAATCTACTCTTGTTCCTCTCACATAGTAGGACGCAGGACTGTTTACGTGATGCTGCCCGGGAACTCGCAGAATGTCCAGATGTTGCCATCATCCAGCATGAATCGGGTCGGTTTTCCCTCTTTCGCACCCCTCCTAGGCACGAAGAGGCTGATGTCGCTTTCACAAAGACGTTATGCAGGTCGCATTCCATTACTTTGAGAATGGGATCGCCCACTTTACGCGTAGGATCAACAAGTCTATCTCCATCGGCTGTGCAAATGGCGAGGTTGCACCTTTCGTAGGACACAACGCCTTCTTACGCTGGTCTGCACTCCAAGACGCCGCTTTCGTCGACCCGGCAGATGGAAAGAAGAAGATTTGGTCAGAGTCAAACGTCTCGGAAGACTTTGACATGGCTCTGCGTCTTCAGGTCATCGCTTTCACTAGAATCTCTGTTTCCGGCTGTCTGAATTCAGGTTTACCAGCTCAAGGGTTACATCATTCGTTGGGCCACATACTCGAAAGGCGGTTTCAGAGAAGGTGTATCTTTGACTGTCGACGATGAACTCAATCGCTGGCAAAAGTACTCGTATGGTGAGTGTTTTGGGCAACGGATAACGTTCACGGCGCTGAGCTTTGCGTTAGGCTGCAACGAACTCATCTTTAACCCGCTGATCGAGTGGTGGAGAAAAGGCCCGATTGCAAAGCAACTTCGCATCTTTGTCTGGTCTAGCGCGCCGGTCCATTACAAGTTTGCCATGATGGCCTGTAAGGTGTTCGATTTCCCCGCGTTCTACTGGCTGACTCGAACTCCTAGACATGTTTTCGTACTGTAAGTGTTGCTATTGACAACCTCGTTCCGACCCTTCATGCCATGAGTAGATGGGATTGCCGCAGCTGCCGCTCTGTCACTTCTCAACTACCTGATCCTTGGATTCCAATTCCAAATCGATGGCTTCTTCCTTCACAGCTTCGAAGTCTGGTTGGCTTGCACGGTGGTCTTTCCTGGACTCGGCAATCTGGGCTTCACTTTGCTTGAATACCGCCTCGGACACCGCAGCTTGATGTCTTCTCTGGCCGAGAATCTGAAATGGATTCCATTCTTGTGCGTCCAATCGACGACTCCGCCTTCTTCTCTTCTCACTTCCAGTCGACCATTCTTCCCCGTGGCAGCTTCTTCTTCTTTGGTGGTCTCAGCATTCACCTGTCCATAGCGCTTCTCGCCCACCTCTTCTCGTACAACATCTCGTGGGGAGCTACCAAGAAAGAAGTCGAGCGTTCTAATTTCTTCCTCGAAGTGCCCAAGATATGGCGCCGCTTTCGAGTCGCACTCGTGATGTGCATCGTAATGGCCGCTGCGATGATCGTGTTGAGTACAGGCATGAACGTCGTCCCTGTCGGATGGCAGATTGACACCCTGGACTGGGCAATAGTGCTTCCGATGGCGTACGTGATTGGCTTGTTGACTGGGCCATGTGTTGACGCATTGTATCGTTCCTTTTTAGGATCATCGTCGGGTGTCATATACTCTTTCCCGTGAGACGTTTTCCCTCGCTCGCGTCCCTTTTTTCTCGCCGTCCTGACATTTGACCCTCCCAGATCGTGCTTAATCCCTGGCTTATGATATTCTCTTACTAATCCGTGCCTCCTGATAATCGCATGGACCTCGACATTCGCTTGACAATATAATACCATAGTATCTAAGTATCTACTAGAGTACTAGGGACTGTGCATAGCAACTTGACGTGTTCTTACGTAACCACATACGTTCGGCTAGTACGATCAGTGTGAGTGAAGATTCAGATCGACCTCGAGATATGGTCAGGCGTCCCCCCGTCATCGTCATCACTGGTACACCGGGCACTGGAAAGTCGACCCACGCCGAGCTCCTCGTCCGGGAGTCCCCGATACCTTTGCAACACGTCAACGTCGGGGAGCTCGTCAAGACGCACGGGCTGCACGAAGGGTTCGACGAAGAGTGGCAATCGTATACCGTCGACGAGGACAAGGTGCGTTGCGGATCGTTTTGGACGGATCGCCATTTCGTTTTTTTTTTTTTCGCTTCCTTGTGTTCTTCTTCGTTTAGTCCGTCGGATGGTTTGACCAAGACGCGTGTGTTCGTGGGGGTGATTCACAGCTTCTGGACCAACTGGAACCGCTCGTGTCTGCGGGCGGGGTCGTCCTCGATTGGCATACGTGCGACGTCTACCCTGAGCGCTGGGCCGACTTGGTCGTCGTCCTACGCTGCGATCACACCACACTCTGGGACAGACTGGAAAAACGGTACGCCCTCCATGTCCCCCGTTCCGTCGTTGCCATCACGCTCCTTGCGACCTGGCCTCATCGCGCTGACGAAAACCAACGTTTCTCCGTCCATTCGTCCAGCCGTTACCCACTCAAGAAAATTCAAGAAAACAACGAGGCGGAGATCATGGGCGTCGTGTGCGACGAAGCGAGAGAGTCGTATCAGCCTGGGATCGTCGTGGAGCTGGAAAGCAACGCGATGGAAGACTTGGAAGAGAACGTGGCGAGGATCGTGACGTGGATCGAGCAGTGGATGAAGAATAATCTGGATGACGATAACGACGATGGGATGGATAACGGGGACTCTGGATCAGAATAACAGTGCTTTTGTAGATGTGCGTTCGTGTGGACCGGACATGCGCGTCGAGCGCTAATTGGGTGTCTAGTAGGATGACCGCCGTCGACGTGGCAGGATGATGGATCCACCAAAACGTAACGTGTTTCCACACTCTGGTACTCATCCATCTCACGCCAGCAGGTGTCGCCTTGCTTTACTTTGAGCACCAGTTCCGGGTCATCCATCGGTGTCGGTCGCAATGGTCGAATGCTCAGTAATAATGATAACATGACACTTTCGTTTCTTCTCGTATCCTAAGTTCCTAACCCCCGGCCACGACCTGGCTGCGCGAGCTCCTCAACCCTGGTGGTATCCAGCGAGGCTTGCACACACCTGCCTCCGCCATGCATCTATAGTTAGCCAACAGACATCGACAGCGTGTATGCCTGAACATTCACAGGAGAAGAGTCAACAGTCAGCCCCGCGCGATCAGAAAGCATGACTCACTCGTGCCAGCGAGAGCTCATGCCGTTCAGGATCCAATCCGTTCGACTGTCCTGAAACCACGATGGGATCAGTCGACTCCGTGTCCCGCCATACCAAGAGCGAACCGTAAACGACGGGGTCGAGTTTGGGGATCATCTGCCGCGCGTTCAAGTTGACGAGGACGGTATTGCAATACAGGGGACACAGGGTAAAGTAGAGCCCCGCGTAGATTTTCGTATCAGGGAGGACGAGCATCTGCGCCATTCACGTTTTACTCCGATGCTCGATCGTTTAACAAAGTAGGTGCGTACTGTGATGACGGTAAGGATCGCGATCAACGCGGTCCACACGCCAGTGATCAAAGAAAGTATCAGAAGCCTTTGGATGACGGTACGCATCCTAGAAACGATCGGGTAAACGTTTGGTTCGCCGAGGTGAACGATAGTCGTGCTCGCCTGTATCCTACGTCCTCCCTGCTTCTCCATAGCAGGATGATCAATACCGTGGTGATGGAAATATCGACCGCAGCCGACGTTGCTTGTACGGTGG